>ML779853.1:293906-318376 GCA_009831015.1 Picea engelmannii
CAAGTACCAGATGATTCAAAATGAAAATGTCTCCTTGGTATATATAGGAGACTAGGAGGTTTAATGGCCTAAAGCCGACATAAATAAAATAACATTACTAATCTAAATTACAACTAATGGCCTAAAGCCGACATAAATAAAATTACATTACTAATCTAATATGCCCCAATTAAGTGGTAATGAGCCAATATTAGGGCTTAACAGTTCTACATTGTATATACAATGTATGTGTGTCATAGTTGTGATGAAAAATCCCTCTTTTCATTCATTGTTTAATCAACACCATACAAATATATCCTTGCAGTACTATATGCAGGAATGTGTGTACTGTCGAACAAATTTTAAAAGGAACAACAAACAGACATTGTAATAGGACTAGACATGGGCAACAATGAGCTGTGAATGGGGCCAACATTGAAATTTTTTCAAAATTTTTCTGTATGCACTGAAATTTGACATGAATAGACTATTCACATGACTTAACGATATGGGGGGGTTTATGGACTAAACTTTGACTCACAAACCCACTTTTTTCCATCATCAATTCATCATGTAAACCATAAACCCTATTTTTATTTCAAATTACACAAATAGATTGACACAAGTTTTAAGTTTGCATCGGCCTTTATTCATTTCTCTTTCAAGTTCTACATTGTATATATAATGTATGTGTGTCATAGTTGTGATGAAAAATCCCTCTTTTCGTTCATTGTTTAATGAACACCATAAAAATATGTCCTTCCAATAGTATATGTGAGAACGTTTGTACTGTCGAACGAATTTTAAAAGGAACAATGAAAATACATTGTACTAGGACTAGACATGGGCAATAGTGACCTGTGAATGGGGAAAATGTTGAAATTTTTTCAAATTGTTTCTGTATGCACTGAAATTTGACATGGATAGAATATTCACATGACTTAACAATATGGGAGGTTTTCTAGACTAGAAATTGTCTCACACACCCACTTGTTTCCATCATCAATTAATCATGTAAACCATAAACCCTATTTTTCTATCAAAGTACACAAATTGGTTGACACAAGTTTGAAGTTTTCATCAACCATTATTCATTTTTGTTTTAGGTTATACATTGTATATACAATGTATGTGTGTCATAGTTGTGATAAAAAATCCCTCTTTTTTCGTTCATTGTTTAATCAACACCATAAAAATATGTCCTTGCAGTACTAGATGCAAGAACATGTGTATTGTCGAACAAATTTTAAAAGGAACAACGAAAAGACATTGTAATAGGACTAGACATGGGAAAAAATGACCTGTGAGTGGGGCTAGATCATTGTGATGAATGGCCCATGCGTCCCTAAGGAAATTTCTATAAATCTTGTACCTTGTCGTTTCACCCTAGAGCATTCCTTGGACAACCATGAGAACCATAGTTCACATTACAAATGCATTTGAAATGACCATTGTATATCACATAGGGCATGTGTGATACCATAAATCCCTAAGCATGGACCATGAAAGATAAAATGAAAGGGGGTCCCCAACTATAGGGACTTGGGGCTAGTCTAATTTTAAGTCTAAGTTATATTCCCAATCCTAGTTGGTCTAAGTGCAAGTATTAATACTAATATGTAGGCTCATTCCTCTCAAATATTGCATAATTGAAATCATCCTTTTCAATGTGGGACACTTTTAACAATATTCCATGTGGTGCATATGGGAGATATTTATATGAAAAAAATTGCCTAGAACAATCCACATATAGGGTGTCGCAGGAGGTGGGATGCCCTATAAATGATTGGGGTGACTTTTTTGAAATAAGGGTTGTATGTGGTTGTTCACAATGCAAAGGAATAATAAAAATATCTTGTTGAGTAATTTCTAAAGAATTATTTTCAATATAAAATTCTAGAGGTTGATGGAAGTATATCTCCTATAGTTATTCCTAACCCCATAAGTGAAATTGGGCATACGAGGGAAAAAACTAAATTTAGGAATTTTATTGAGCCTATGAGAAATGTGTCTAGCATAGACAACCCAAGAATGTTCCCTACTATCCCATCATGAAGTTATAATTGTTTATATACCCAAGAATCAATTGTTGTACCTATTAAAACTAGGTGATCTAAGGTGGTGGGTGCAATAGTGAAGAGTTTTCTAAAGAGAAATACACAATAAAATATTTATCAATATGATGTTAGGGAAGAACTTTTAGATATTTCCTTACCTCCAACTTTAGAATTTCTTACAACACATCATTTAACCACACTCTCTTTCGTGCATGGTTCAATGCTAAACCATTTCTTACAATTGGATAATGTTTACCCCTTTTGTGGTAACAACTATGTAGTTTCCACCTCTAAAATCTTATGAGAATATCTAGGATTTTTTATACTCATCCATGGTTGTTCAAACAAGGTAGTATTGAAGTTCTTTCAATTCCATATAATGTTACTCCATTATTGACTATTTGAGGGTTGCACCATGTTGATATAGCATATCAACATACAATGTGCTTTCACATGGTGATTAAATAAAAGATCATGTTTATATTGATGGAAAACCACATATAAATGAAAATATTGTAGTATTTATTAATATTTTTAGGTGGAGTAGATTTTAGGAAATTTTCATATTTATGGCATGTAAAAATTACAAAGAGGATTTTGTGTCCACAACATTTCCAAAAACATATATTTTTTCTATTGGTAAACATAATTTCAATCCTATGATGAATTATTCATTAATTACAATTTTTATAGGCAAAAATTTTGCTTTCTTATGATGATAGGTGTATGGTATTCTTATCGATGTCTCCATGGGGAGAAATAAAAGAGGCATTGTAGTTCTGTGTTAGTATGATATACAAAACTACCTATTATTTTAATTAATGTATATTTAGGTTTTCAAATTTACTTTGTGTTCATTATTTATGTGAATCATTGATGTACCATAGTTGATGTTTATAACACCATTATATATAACATGCTTAATCATAGGCGACTTTTATGGTTCATTTGAATTTGTAATCTTCTATTACTTAATTGGTTGAATGTGCAAATGATGACGACCACGGAGTAAAAATTGTGTACAAGACTTCATTTAACCACACTCTCTTTCGTGCATGGGTCAATGCTAAACCCTTTCTTACAATTGGATAACTTTTCCCCTTGTGTGGTAACAACAATGTAATTTCCCACTCTAAAGTATTATGAGAATATCTAGGATTTTTAATACTCATCCATGGTTCACAAAGAGAGAAAAACCTATTTTTTCTTTTGGTTCATAGTAACATATAAGTTACAATTAGGGGTATTAGCTACAATGGGGTCATCACTATTTTTTTTAACACAAAATGAGATGGCCCTTGAACAAAATTTTAATAAATGGACCTTGGAATTCCTAAGGGGTGGAATAAAAAAACAAGAGATGATGATGGAAAGTGATGATTCTGATTGTCATCATCGTCATCGTCATGAATAGGAATAGGAATTCCACCATCGTCATCATAGTCATCATTGTGCTCATTGTCACCATCGTTATCCTCATTGTCAACATTGTCATCCTCATTGTCATTGTCACCATTGTTAATCAACATTGTTAGTGTCCTACTCCTCCTCCTCATCATCATCATTTTCATTGTCATCTTAATCGTCATTCTTTTCATTGTCATATCATCATGATCATCTTCATCAATGTCATACCATGTGTTGGACACTCACAGCGGCATACACCAATTTTTGAAAGCTTAATTCCTTCTCCATAATATATATTATATATAATATATAATATAATATATATACTATATTATATATAGTATATAATATATTTTTAATATATTTATAACTTATATATTAGTCATACCATGTGTTGGACACTCACAGCGGCATACACCAATTTTTGAAAGCTTAATTCCTTCTCCATAATATATATTATATATAATATATGATATAATATATATAGTATATTATATATAGTATATAATATATTTTTAATATATTTATAACTTATATATTATATAAAATATATAACCAAAATATAGGTTGGTGGCTCCATATCCTGACTTCCCTTGCTCAAGAGTATATCCTAAAGGCTAGAGAGTATATCTCGACTGCATACCCTAGATCTCATCTCTCGAATTCACCCTAGCTCCTGAATTCCCTATCTCTCTAGCTCTCGATTTCACCCTAGCTCCCTAGCTCATGCCTCCCGACTGCACCCTAGTATCTCAACTTCCATAGCTCCCGTATTGACAAAGATCCCTCATGATCGGATATCCAGATACTAGAGGTATGGCTCGACATAGGAGACAGAGGAGATAGTGGCCCATCTTGACATAGGAGACAAAATAATGCCCTAGGTCAATAGAGAGGCCATGCCACCAAAATCATTAAATGAATCCTCCAATCTATGTGATATGTATTTTAGGTCTTCAAAGAGAAAATAATTCAATGCCATGGAAATTGTTTCATCAAAAAATTAGTAAACTACAAATTTTCCCAATCCCTATAACTTTGTTTTGAATCGCATCTCAACTAATGAGTTATCAATTGATGAGGAAATATCCCAAGGGTAAGCATTATTTGGACACTCTTTCCATAGTTAAGTTATATGTGCAAGACATTAGGTTTTAACTGGAGTCAAATTTTGTTAAATGAATTGTTCAATTCATGTGAGGATGCATATGTTTTTGGTCCCTAGTTCACATTGCTAATAAAAAAAATCTGAGTTACCAAGCAATGTGCACTAGGGCTAGTGATTCTCAAGTTTATTGAACCAATATTGGAAATGGTAAATCTTTAGGAGAAAGAGGAGAAGTTAGAGTAGGAATAACCTCCTCATTTTCTTTGTCAAAAGAAGAATTATCATCCATACAAGGGAAATAATATTGGAATAATAATAATAAGAAGTTGACGGAGGAGTAAATTGACAAATCGGTTTGCGGGCCAAATATGGCACAAAAATCAAACTAGGTTCACAAGCCAAAAAAAAATATTAAACTAAACATCTCTAGTGAGCATCACCTTTGTAGTGTGTTGTACATAAAGGTGATTACATTTTCCATCCTCTAAATAACCAACAATAATACATTTTTACTCCTGATCTCTAAAAATGTATTCTTCTTATCAAGAATGTGAGACTAAGCATCATAGACAAACATATGACAATTGCTAACATAAGGCTTGTTTTTACCCCATGCTTCTTCTAATATTATAATATGCACAACCTTAGTAGGAGTGTGGTTCAGTATGTAGTTGACACAATTAATGGCTTTGGCCCAAAACTTAGGGGGAATATTACTAGATTGAATAATGTATTAATAGCCATTTCTTTTAAAGTTGGATGTTTTCTCTTGAATACACCATTCTAATGCAATGTACAAGGGATAATGTGTGTTCAAGTACAAAATATAATGAAATTTTTGTTAACATATTAGCCTCCATTTTTTTTTTATCTTAGTCTCTGCATGTGATGACTACATCTTAGCCCCAAGACCCATATGTAGTATTCAAAACATATAAATGTCACTCATGTCCAAATATTATGCCCAAAAAATTGAATTTAGAGCTCATGTCATGGTTTCTAGGTGTTTTTCATGGCACACGAGCTTGAGAAGGTTCAATTATGGCTTAAGTCCTTTACTCCCCCCTTAACGATGTTTAGGTGTTCAGACTCATTTCTAGGGAACAAAACCTACTCATGGAACCTGTATCCTACTTGGAGGCATTCAAGGAAACCTTACAAATGAGTGATGTGTTGGTTAAGGCCTCTCTACCCGACCTTACTCCAAAAAACCTCCTAATGGTGTCCTTATCCAAATTTGATGCTAAGGACCCCCTAGGGAGGGATTGTGTTGTGGTTTATAGGTGTTTTTCATGATGATTGAGCCTAAGAAGTGAAATATAGGGCCCTCATATCCCAATCAAGTGCTACAAAATCCTAACCATGATGTACCCAATAACTATGCCATGTGTGGAACCAAGACATGTTCTTTTTTAGGGCCTTTGTTGTGGTTTAATCATGGAACCCATATCCCTCTAGTAGGCCAAAGATACCCTATGAAGTTCATGTGTCATGGTTCAAGGATGATTTTAATGACATGACTTGATAATCTTCATGGTTTTTCGTTTTGGTGCTTGAATCAAGACTCTTCATTTAGGACATAAGGCCATTATTTCTCTCCCTTGACATTGGTTAGACCTTAGTACTAATTATTGGTTCATAAATAATCTAGTCATGGATCCCATATCCCATTTGGACATTAATGATACCCCTTCATTGATATGTGACCCAATACTTCTCTCAAATCCTCCTTCTGATCTCTTCTTAGGATGTTTTGGGTGCTAAATATCTAGCATTGCTAAATCCTCACACAATCCCGCAATGAACAAGTGACATTCTTCCTTGTATTTTTCCTATGTTGGAACCTATTCCTTTACAATATATCCTTCCTCCTTCCATTCCTCGTTCACCCATGGAATATACCCCTTCTTTCTCTTTTTCATCCAAGATCCCTTAGGTTGGAACTCCTATCCTTATTCATAGGGAACTCCATCCTACTACCTGTCCATTTGATTGTTCTTTCTGGGTAGTCTTACCCATCTCTCTCTCCTCCATTATCACCTTGATATTCTTAGGGTAACGCCTACTCTCCTTGTTTTCTTCCCCCCTTCCATTTTTCTAGTCCCATAATCATATCCTATCATACCTTTATTATTCATGTCTCTTCTTTACCTTATCCTTAAGATTCCTAGAGAAAATTTGTCCTCTCTTCCTTGTCTTATCTTTTCTCTTGTTTACCACCTATTTCCTCGATCCGTTCATATTTTATTCCCTCCCTTTAGTTCATTGTCTTGAGTAGGGATGAATTCAAGATGGCATTCCTTAGTTGAGACTAGTCACCACTCCCTTGATATCTTCCATAAGGGGTTATGTTTGGTGGTTGCATCCTGTAGCATATAGCTATAAGTTCACCTTCATTTCCATGAAATTTCCTTCCTCTCAATGCTCTCCTCCTACCTTAGATGGTGCTTAATTAATGGTGTTTCGTTATGTTCCTTTTCCATCCCCATGCTAAAATATTTGTATCTTTTAACCTTGTAAAATATGTACTGCAAAAAGATATCAAGTAAAAGAACATAAAAGATACAATGACAAATACAAACATTACACAGAGATTTTTCCCCTGGAAACCCAAACCAGGAAAACCAACATATTATATATTCATTCATATGTTACATTGTTTACAATACAATATATATATAAGATCCAGCGACATCCAAAACCCTAACCCAATGACTTGGATTATTCCACAACCCTAATTCCTTAACTTGAAATAGAAAACCATCGGCAAAAACCGTGTGCTGAAAAACCACCTAAATATGTGACACGTTTCCTGAGGCACATGACACATTTCCCAAGGCAAAAAAACATTACTACTTGTGCAAAGAATATAACATATACCCAACATTCTCCCACTTGTTGTTTTCTTTGCATACATGGGGTTACAGGGTTACATAGTCAACAGTCTAGGGAAACAATGCCCATGGATCCACTACACCAAGAGAACTTCTCAGTGCTCATAGATTTTGTTAATGAATCTGCAACATTCTTCAAAGTGTCCACCTTCATTAGAAATACTTTCTTTTATTCAACCATATCTCTCACAAAGTGATATTGAATATCAATATGCTTTGTCTTTGAATGATGGGTTGGGTTCTTTGCTAGAAAAATTGCACTCTGACTATCACAATCTATCCTTACAGCTTGTTGTACCAACCCAATACCTGAACATGATCTTTGTAACCATGCTGCTTCCTTACGTGCATTAGTGGCTTCCATGTATTCAGATTTTGTAGTTGAAAGTGCCACTACAGCCTGTCTTTCTCTCATCCAACTTATTGCTCCTCCAAATAGGTTAAACACATACCCACTTGTATATCACCTACGATCTATATCTCCAGCCCAGTCTGCATCCACAAATCCATGTATATCCACCACTCTATCCAATCTCAGTCTTCCTTCGTAGCACAATCCATAGCTAGAAGTGCCACACAAATACCTGAAAACCCTTTTTACTATTGTCCAATGCTCCTTCCCTGGTCTTGACATATACCTGCTCAAAACTCCCACTACATGTGCAATGTATGGTCTCGTATAGACCATTGCATATATCAAACTATCAAATGCACTCGCATATGGAACATGAGACATGTCCTCCTCCTCTTCATGTGTCTTGGGACACTGATCCACAGATAACTTTACAACAATGGGAATAGGAACTTTGACTGGTTTACTCACATTTGTTGCCAATGGGATTTCTTCCAGTTGAAAATTCCACAAGATCCAAAGCCTCATTTTTATCCAAAGATGTCATTTCTTCATTCATGGCCCTTTTCCAGAGATTTTCATCCTCTGAATCCACTGCCTCCCTGACAGTTCTAGGATCATCATTAGTAATAGACAAAGAAAAATTTGAATGGAAATCAGATGGAGTGTACCTTTCTGGTAGCCTTCTTTCTCGAACCAATCTCCTCAATACTAGATTATGAGGATCTTCTTATTCTAATTCACGTTCTTCTGTAGAGTCTGATTCATAATCCTTTAAATCAAACTCTATTTTTTGTGGTTATTCCTTACTTAGTAGGACTTCATGTTTAACAACATCCTTCATTTCTCTAAATACCACATCTTGGCTATACACTACCTTCTTAGTTTTAGGGTTCCAAAGCTTATAACCTTTGAGACCATCTTTATATCTAATAAAGATACACTTTTTAGCCTTCTTATCCAACTTACTCATGTTTTCCTTTGGAACATGAATATATGCATTGCAGAAAAATAACTTGAGATGTGTGAGAGAAGTTTCCTTACCAGTCCATACCTCTTGTGGAGTATTGTCATCCAACAATGATGAGGGTGATCTATTGACCAGGTAACATGCATTACCCACTACCTATGCCCAGAATTCTTTCCCTAACGTGGCACCACTGAGCATGCACCTTTCTTTTTCCATCAGCATCATGTTCATCCTTTCTGCAACTCCATTTTTCTGAGGTGTATATGGAGTATTCTTTTGCCTTGCTATACCACACTTCTTACAAAATTCTTCAAATTCATTCCCGTAGAACTCTCCTCCATTATCTTTCCTCAACACCTTAATTCTTTTCTCTATTTGATTCTCAACAAGAGCCTTAAACTCTTTAAACCTGTCAAAGACTTCATATTTCTTCCTAAGGAAATATATCCAAGTATTCCTCTAGAATTCATCAATAAATGAGATGGAGTACACAGCTTTTCCCAATGATGGGACTGACACAGGTCCAAAAACATCACTGTGAACTAGTTGTAAGATTCCTTCTGCCCTCTTTGCACCAGAGGGGAATCTTACCCGATTCTTCTTCCCATATATACAATGTTCACAGAAATCAAAATCCAGAGAGAAGTTAGACATACCTTCAACCATACCTTTACCGTGTAGTAGTCAAAGACCCTTCTCTTCGATATGCCCCAGTCCTTGATGCCACAACATAACCTTTTATCTAGAGACTGTAGGAGTTCTTTCTTCTTCAACTCCAATATCATGAACAATGGAAATATTACACCCATCACTAATAGTTCTTCCTTCCATCTTATACAAATTTCCAAACCAAACTCCTTTCAGCAACACCATTGCTCCTCTAACCATCCTGCAGGTTTCCTTTTCAAATATTGTTTTTACCCCTGCATCATCCATTTTTCTTATAGAAATCAAATTTCTGGCCAAACCTAGGATGTGTAGAACACTAGGCAGTGTTCTAATCCTTCCATCTATGAGCCTCAACTTGAATCATCCTCGTCCTATGATTCTGGTTGTCGAATCATCACCTAAGAAAACATTACCTCCATCATACCTTTCATATTCATAGAACCACTCCCTGTGGGAAGTCATATGAAAGGATGCACCAGAGTCAACCAACCATGCCTAATGATCTGCATGTGTGCATGAAGAAGCCAAGTACACATCCCCTCCTTCTTCCTTGGATTTCTTTTCTTCTGTAGAATGAGATTCTTCATATCCCTTCTTTTTCTCAACCTAGGATCTACACTGCTTCTTGTAGTGCCCTTATTTTCCACATCTCCAACATACCCTTACAAAATTTCCGGGATATTTAGATGTACCCTTAGACTTAGATCTCCCACTTGATAAATTAGATCTATTCCTTTCCTGGGAACATCCTCTTGCAAATAATGAATCTGTGCTCTATCCTTCCATATTCTTCCATCTCATCTCCTCCGACAACAAGGATGAGACCACTTCTTTAAAATTCAAGGTAGTTGTATTACTACATATGGCCATAACCAGACCATCCCAGAAGTCTGGTAAAGAACATAGTAAACTAATACATTTATCTTCATCTGAAATTTTAATCTCAACATATACTAACTAACTTACCACAGTATTGAAGGCGTTCAAATGCTCTGCCACTGAGTCTCCATCTCTCATCCTCATGTTATATAGCTTCTTTCTTAGGAATAGATTATTTACTAGGGACTTATACTGATAAAAATTCCCCAACTTTTCCCATAAATCCTTGGATGTAGCTTCCTCTGACACATTCAGTAATATTGAATCGAAGAGACACAGTCGGATTGTGCTTTTTGCCTTCCGATCCAACTTTTCCCAATCATTTGTTAAAGTTACTGTAGGTACAGTACGGATATATACCATGATACACTGATCTCTTTCCACCAATAGATCTTCCATCTTGAGCTTCCACAACTCAGAACTTTTCCCATTAAACTTCTCGATCTCCAACTTCAAATTTCTTGCCATTTCTTTTCACCTGAAAAATCAATACCTCGGATCTCCCACTGTAACAAGGCTTATCATAGTCCCAAGCCAAACCATTGACCACAAAGGCGTCCCCTTGAAGCCAACAAATCTTTAATACCAAATGTATATTTTAACCTTGTACAATATCTATTGCAAATAGATATTCAATAAAAGAATAGAAAAGATACAATGACAAATACAAACATTACATAGAGATTTTTCCCCTGGAAACCCAAACCAGGAAAACCAACATAGTCTATATTCATTCATATGTTACATTGTTTACAATACAATATACATGTAGGATCTAGCAGCATCCAAAACCCTAACCCAATGACCTGGATTAGTCCACAACCCTAATTCCTTAACCGTAAATAGAAAACCATTGACAAAAATCATGTGCCAAAAAACCACCTAAATATGTGACACGTTTCCTAAGGCAGAAAAAACACTATTGCTCATGCGAATAATATAACACATACCCGACAATATTCACCTCATGCCTTCAACGGTGCCTTTCTAGAATCAATGGCACATGCCCTCACTAATGTCACCTTACAATTAATATTAGTTCCTTCAATGGTTCCTTTCCAAAATATTAATAATATCACCTCACCATCATCAATTCCTTTGATGGTTCCTTTTAAAATAATCACGTCATGTCTTCATTCATGTCACCTCACGATAATTCTACCTCTAATTCCCCCACTAGTTGTAGGCTAGCATTTCCAAATTTCACTGTCCCTCATAATAGTTTTTTCTTCTCACCTCTCTTTCCTTCACTAGTTCAACCCTAGTATGGTTTCCTCTTACCTATTGTCTCCTCTCTCTTTCACCTTTTATTGAATGTTGTGCTCTCATGGTAATTGTTGTCACTATCCCTTCCCTACTTAAGGAAATTTTCTGACCTTTGTTTTGTAGGAATATAGATTTCTTGGGTACTAATATCACAATGTTTACACCTCTTATGTCTTGGCAAGGTTAAGAATTTCCATAGAACATAAAAATTTGAAATCCTTATGTGACATTCCTCTTATGAAACAAGGATTTGTATCATTTTTTCTTTTTTATATTGTTCTTTTCAATGTTTGACACAAACACATTTATTCACAACATGTGGGTTCATAATTAAGAAAAAAACTTTATGAATGAACGTGATAAGATATTAGTCAACAAGGCGAAGCCCCCGTGATTCTTATGAGTATTTAAGATGTGTATAGTGGTCTCTATAATCATAAAAGTTTAATATGTTAGAAATGATGACATTTGATTCAATGTTGTATAGGTGTACTAAGTGAACTATGACATTTGCATGGTATTTTTAAAATTTGGGTCATTTTTCTTCCATTTATCTGGATAATTAGCTCATACTTTTTGTCATTAGTAGTGCACACATAGTAATCTATCAAGAAATTATTTCTTTGATTAAAACCTATTTCTCCTTCCCATAGCTAGTTTTCATCGAAGTTAAAATTCTTGCATTTCATTTTCCTCTTGCATGGTTTAAAGAGTAACAACAACCTAAAATCAAGAACTAATTAAAATTAATCTAGAAACTTTTCTAGGGCTCTTCAAACCCATCTTATCTTAGGTGTAGAGATTTGCAATAGGATTGTGAGAATAACTTTCCAAATCTTCTAAACAAACATAAAGATTTGAGTTAGGGAGTTAAATTGAGTTGCTATATCACTAACTTTGAGAAGCCCTTCTAACACAAGGTTCAAGCACGAGGTCGCATTGGGGCCAAAAGAGTAATCAACCCTGCTTTGTTGGTATTGGTGTCGATTGTCGACTATCGCACCTCTACTTTGGTATAGTAGGTGGTACCATAGAGGCCATAATATTTTAGACTTCCTACCCAAGGTGACATCACACTGAAGGTGGTGTTGTACCTGGAATCGACGTTGGATAGACTCACTCAGACTCCTTGGAGGGTTTCCCACTTATCAGTGAGGTAACTTGCACCAGGGCGTTAGTTCGTTAAGTTGGTTGTCAACATAACTTTCCCACCCATCGAAACTCATACCATTCGTGCATTGTTCCTACAATGTTGGATTCCATCACCAACTAGCGCTTCTTTGTGAGAAGGTTTGTTTGCATGCTTGACTCCTATATTAATTAGCATGTGCTATGTTTTCTCCTTATTTGGCCTTAGGATTGAGTTTGTGTCTAATGGCATCAGTTCCAGGGTAATTCCTCATTTGATCAATACAAAATATGGATACCATTAAAATAAAAGGGAATAAAGAGGTAACAAATAGCTCATACCTAACTTACGTCTTATAATTATGAAGAGGTTGTCAAAGTAAGTAGAATGTTAAGGGAAGGTTGGACACCTTAATCCAAGCATATAAATGTTCACCTCTCATTCTATTTTCATATATGTTTTATTCTAAGATTTTAGAGGTTTTTTTTAATGTTATTTTTTATTATTTATGTTCATTTTTTTTATTCATGATGTAGAATAAGTATTAGCTAAAGTAGTCAAGGGATATGTTGTTATGCTAGTTGTGTTGAAATTTAATTATTATCACTTGGTTCATATTCTTTGCATAGACTATGTATGGAGTGAGACGAGTAATTGGTTGAATTCTTGTACCCATGAAGGATTTAGTATAGGATTGAGGATCACTTTTGTAAAGTCATTGGACGACTTGAGTAAGTAAATTCTACATACACATGATCATACTAAGGAGGCCATTCCACATACATTGAAACACACGTACATATTCAACATGCCATTATATGTGGTGTTCTCATACCACACACTTCCAACCATGGGACATGTATCCATTCCTAGGACATTAAAATTTTGGCCCTCAATAGACCATTTCACTATATCAAAGTAGGGATGGCCTTCCATATAGGCTTGGAATGGCTTAAACATATGTCAATGAAGTATCACATTCATTAAAATAAATAGATATAATCCAGCACAATAAATAAGCTTTCTATATCTACAAATTAAGATCGAGACATGCACCCCTTACCAAACCCCTCCCCCCACCATAAAAATGAAAGTAAGGTAGATAGACAAATTGAAATCCAATTCTACTTCTTGTTTCAACCTTCCTTATTGGTTCTTCGAGTGTCAACCTTAGTGTGTTACTCTTTAGTGAGTGAGAAGATATAATTAGTCTTGTTTTAGAAAACCTAGAATATTACTCTTTTTTAGAATCATTGAAAAGAAATAAGGTTCTTATTTATTATATCCCTTGAATGGATGGGACAAAGACAGGGAATATGCAATAGAGGAGAGAAATATTGAATACCATTAAATTGAATATTCATAGAAACAAATAGAGAACTTATGTTTTAACATAATATAGTCCAAAAATTGGTTGTGTACAAGCAATTTTCCACCCTAACATGGTCATCTACTGTAGATTCCACCCCTAAGTAGGGCTTTGAAGAAAAAAGATTGAAGGAATCTAAGCTACATGCTCATAACTCACTCAACCCACCCCATTTTCAATAAGCTCTAATACCATGTTAAGAAATAGACAAAGCACAACACAAGACAAGAATTGGCGAAAAATCCATATTCAACACATGTATTCATCCAATGATATCAATTTATAGTGAATGTATATAACCACCCCTACATCTAGATCTCACTAACAACTCGTCAGTGGATAAGGATGATACCTCATCAATAGATAAGGATGTCAACTCATAAGAAGGTGATCTCAGAAAGGAATCACATTATAACATTGCAAATGTCATCACCTTTCTTTTTCATATCTTTTGGATCAAATACATGGGAACTATATGAACTTATAAGAGGCATTCCCTGTGAATCAAGGACAAAAAATTGTCTCCAAGGAAAATTTAGGACCTTTATTAGTTCAAATATGACACATTGCAGTTAAATTAGAACAAGCATTCAACTTTATTGTATATTAAAGGATGCTACAACACTAATCAGAGAAAGTAGTAGAAAAGGATTGATTTTGTTGATTGAGCTTATTAGGAGTGCACTTTAATGCATCCAATTAAGTATGACTTTTATATTCCCATAATATCATGGATGATCATTTTTAGAGTAGGGTTGTTTTCATTTTTTCAAAAGTGGGTTAGAACAATGTTGTAAGATAAGTGTTGAGTGGGGGACAAGGAGTCTTGTGAAGGGGGAATGGAGGAATTAACACTGAACATGTTGAAATTGGTGGTTTAAGCAATTGAAGTTTATGAAATGTAGCATTGTCTCTTGTAAGTATACAAGGATAGAGGAATAGTTCCAATCATGGTTTTTGTCAAAGTCACGATGACCAAGCATGTTGAGGTCACTAAGTTGGATGGTGTTTCTAGAGTGGAGTTGAGATAGGATTTCCCATTCATATAATTCTATGGGACATTTGACACGTATTTCATCATCAATAATATCTACATGATCATTGTTTCGAGGTTGTTCAAGTTTTTAGTTAATATGTCATGTATTATATGAGTTTTTATTTGTTCCCAATTTTCAATAATTTCTTAATTAGAGAAACCAATGTCAATGGGAATACTATGAAAATGTATGTAGAGAAATATATCACTCCAAAAAAAATTGGAATAACAATCTAAATATTGTTTTTCTAGGGAAAACATCATGTGAAAAAACCTTTGAGTACTTCCCTGTGATCCATGCATGGTAAACAAGGTAATCGTCGACCCTAAGTATGGATCCAAACCTCGAGGGGATTAAGGGAGTTGAAATTTTTACCTCCCCAACTTTAGGGGAGATATCTCACATCTGGCTCAAGGCTGCTTGAGCTAACCGTCGAGGCTATAACAATCTGAATCTATAGAAGGAATTGTAAAGTATTGGTGAAAAACATGGACAATCATGGTGTGCTCCATTTTTTTCCACTTTTCCTTTGTCTGAAAAGCATCAAAGGAACAATTTATTGAAACATCAATAAGTGGAAATGGCTCTAGATAAATAGGTCATTTCATGTACGTGTCATTTAGTCTTGGTGTTGAAAGAGTGTCACTTGCATCAAGTGGGACATGCCTAAAATATTTCGAATCAAATTCAAGGAAATAAATTATTGACTACAAATTGTTAAGGGAAGTTTTTTTATCATATGGCATGTTTCTTATGATCCGAAATCATGTTCAACAATAGTTTTCATAAATAAATTTTGAATTTCAATTACAACAGGATCATGTGTAGCCGCAACTTGGGAGATTTTGGTTAGCATATGGTGATAACTTTCTGATTTTAGATTTGATTTAGTTGCATACTTGGAAATGTAGTTTAGCACAACATGATGAGAGAGAACATGTTGGAAGTCAATATATCATAGTTGTAGATGTTTAATCTATCATCATTTTGAGCAGGGTTGTATTTTTATGATCATGCTTGTCAATGAACTTGTTAGATGTAGCATGAAACTCGCATGGAACTTTATACCAATAGTTACGGGTGGAAAATTTATTTTGCAAATATGAATATTCATTTCATTTTGTGTGTTGTTGAACATGGTTAAATAGTTCCTCATAGTATTGAAGTGGATTGGATGTGAATATTTATACTATTCTTAGCAGGTAGGTATCATAAATAATTGAGTGATGAAATTGGATATTCCTATGGTGGATATCTCATGAGTTTCAATATATAACATATTTATCAAATAAATATTTTGTAGCATTTACCAATTAGGTCCTCCCAATGAAGTGTGTTCATATCTTGTGCATTTTTCAACCATATGAAACTATGAATATGGGTGGACCATATATTCCTCCATTGATACCAACATGAAACAATAATTATAAGAAGATGCATGTGAAGACAAGAGTTCTAGTTAACAAGAGTGTGGGAAATAGGGTTAGATGTCTAACTTGTACTAGTATTATTTTGCATGGAGGCATTTCTCCCGGACCTCTTCATGAAAGATTGTGAATCTATGGTGCATGTACAAATATGTGAGATGTAGGTTTATGATAATGTTTTGAATTCTCCAATTACATTTCTCATTTGCATTAGATGGAGCTTTTTTAGTCATGACCTTTTGTAAATCATTCCATTTGGTGTTTGTTGCACTAAGTGTAAAGAACAATGTTGGAGTGCTTAGTTGTGTGATGATATCTATTAATTCATTCCTTGATATTGTTCCATGGAGATATGAGTCAATGTGCATAAGTTGTTATGTGAGTGTGTCGTTAGGTAGATCTCCAATATATTTCGGCCAATTGTACTCAATGTTTTTATTCACAAAGACAACAATTTTTTCTTGGCTATGATGGCACATCATGAAGTTGTACAAGAAATAACAAAATCTAGGATGTCTATCAAATCTATTATCATGGTAATTGAATAGGTGTGAATCATACTATTCATCTCAATTTCCTTAATTCATGGTTGTTTGAACATGATAGCCCCTAATAGGAAGGGGGTGGGGAGGACCATAGAAAAGAGTCTCTTTGTGTTGTATTCATTGATAGGTGACAAACCAACAAGTGGTCAATCAATGGAATCAGTGGATATGTAATATGTATATTGCAAGTAGATCCTTGTTTCTTCTACCTCTCTACATGCATTTGGGAGAATGTTTACAAAATATAATGGTTTCTAGTCTTGTGGGTTAATAAAGGCATTGTATCCCTCATGAAGTTGTCTGTGGATATTTTGTGGTTCTTGACTATTACTTGTGACAAGGTGAATCATGGGGGGTATGTTTGTAAGTTCAATAGGAAAATAAGAAATTGTGGTTAGGTTAGTTGGACATCCTTATAATAAGAATCATGTTCTAACTTATACTTCAAGCTTACCATAACGTGATATCTACTAAAAAAAATTCATAATATATTTGGTAAGAGGTGTTCCTTCTCACAAGCAAGATGTCCAAGTCCTCAATTTGGTGAGGCAAGTAATTTACAATTGTACTCGCGTCCTATGGGAGATTGATAGTGTGAATACTATATTTGTATTGTCCACCACTTGTGTGGGTTACTTGCATTATTGGATTCACTCTTTCTATGAGCATTTCCTCAACTTAAGTAAGAATATCTAGTACAAATGGCCATTCTTCAAGGTCCATTTGTTCCATATGGAAAGTTGATGACATTTTTCTCTGCAATGCATCTACAACAAGCATAGTTTTAATGAAAAGTTTTGTTTGAATCCCTGGAATTAGAGGTGTTACCCCTAATTCTTGGCCATAATTTTTTATGTTCTACTAACAACACATGATTGGTAGTCTCTACCATCTCCATAGAATACCAAAGATCATGGTATTCCAATATCATATATCCTTAACACTTCCATGGGATGAAGTTAGAGGGAAATTTAAAATTTGTATTCATATCTAAGACTAAATGTAGTCATACCATTACTCCTGAAACAACCTTCTAAACAAAATATCTTAGCAACCCAAAAGAAACCTATCACAAGACCACAATGATATTATCAAGAACACATATTTAACATCTCATCCCTAAAACCTCTCAATATATCCCTATCATAGGTAGCATCCCTACTATACATACACAAATTCCTATAATGTTTCATTAAATGCACTCTAATACCATAAAGAATTTGACCATGTTGAGAAGATTTTTCACTCTAGAAACTAACCTAAAACTATAGATCACTAAAGTTGAAATGCGTATCAAAATTTATGTTACAGATTACTTTAACCTGAAAACACATGACATTGATAATTAAAACAAAAAACATTCTAATATAAAGAATCAAAACATCATCATTGATTTTATATTAAATCTGAAATAGAAAGCTAAAGTTGTAGCTAAAAAATCAACTCTTGGACCATAAAGTGGTTTTCCTTAATTCCCCTTTATAAACTAGTAATAAGAGAGGTAAAATGAATATAAACGCATGGAAAAAAATTATGTAGTGTGAAATATAACCATAGTTCATATTGATTGCATGGATAAGTGAGTTGAATCAAGGTGCACCCCCCTAGAGATTCATACCCTTCACTAAGTTGGGAATGCACATGCATGAGTGCCCCTACTAATTTAGGTAATTGCACCCTCTAATTGTGCATCCAAAACTAAAGATATAAAAAAATTATTTAGAACTTTGAATATGTTGGATTACTGAGAGGGGGGTGAATTAGTAATAGTGTAATTATAATCCTTTTTCTTCAAATTTTATATCAATGTAGAATTATTATTCAATAATGAGCAGTAAGAAATAAACAATCACACACATACATAGTACACCAGTGTTTTACGTGGAAACCCAAATCAGGAGAAAACCACAAAATGTTTTTTCTTATATGTCTTGAAGAATTACATTCATTGGAAGCACCAACTTCCTTTGTTTTCCAGCTGCAGCTGGAAGGAGGCTCCAACACCCTAGTTTCTCGGGCTGCAACCTGAGGGAAGCTCCAACTCCCCAATTCTCTGGCTACAACCAAAAGGAAGCTACAACCCCCAATGTTCTCCGGCTACAACCGGAAGGTGGCTACAACCACCCGTCCTTGCCCCATCCTGCCACCCTGAAGTAGAAGTAGAATGATGGAACCACTTTCACACTATCACTATGATATATACCACTGTAAACCTGTACCAATAAATCTGAACCATGCATCAATCATGCATCTCAACCTGTAATCAACCTGTACCATAAACAAGTGCATCAACCATGCACCAACCTGTAATCAACCTGTACCATAAACAAGTGCATCAAACCATGTACAAAGTATGTACCAACATGTGTCAACTACTCATCAACTATGACTTATCAATATGTACCAACGTCATCAACTATACACCTCATGTATGTGCGTCAACTCATTAACTACTTGTCTCAACCATGTACTCAACATGTACCACAAAAAAAATCTCTCATCAATTTCATCATCCAAATATGATTTGTAGCTCTATAATATACCTAGTGTATATGATCACATTTCTACAAACCTTCCTTAACTTTAAAAACAAGAGACTAGCATTTTCATCAAAAATTTCTTTAGTCTCACATGCCTAGTTTTGGATTAGTCAAAAACCCTAACTTGAAGTAATCATAACTTTGAACCTGTAATGTATACAGATCTGAAACTGATACACAATGTTCTTCAGTGTGTTTTATACAATTCATCCAAGTGTCACTACTTGGAACCTCTAAGAAAAGGAGTTATAGCAAAAATGGCATACATTGTTGAATTTTGTCTTATTCTAGAGAACGACCTTGTAGAGTGTGCCCCGCACAAAATATTTGATGAATTGATCTAAAAATGTTACAGAGCATACTAAAGAATGTACCCTAATGAACACATTTTGTATCACTAAATTTGGATCTGTTATGAAGAAGTTATGATGTTTTTACCTGAAACGCCTGATTTTGACTAGTTTCAGGACTAGCCACAAACCCTATTTTCCACGTGTTATCTCCCAAAATAGCACCATCATTTTGAGTGATAGAATGAGTCAAAAAATTCATTTCTGCGAGTCTTGGTTTTCAAAAAATTACTTTTCCATCTTTCAACAGCGTGCTCCTTTTAATTTTTTTTCGGGTTAGCTGTTGAAAGCCGTCACTTTCCACAGCGCACGAGTCATAAAATAATAGCTCTGCGCTGGGGAAAGTCCCAATTTCGCTCAAAATGACTTTTCTTGCACATGCCAAATGTCAAGTCCACAATACACCAAATCATTTCCCAGATGCCAGTGCCCTTCAAGGCTTGCTTTTGCCAAGTGTTATTAGGGTTTCTTCTGATAAATCAGGGAAGAACTTTCAGCTATAGTTTCTGCAACAAAGGACGCAGAAGATACTCTGTTCCAGAGATGCTTGATTGAGCATTCCTTTGGATTTTAATAAAGAGAGATAAGATCTGTGCATTCGGAATGATTGCATGATTTCCTGTGCGTTCCACTTGTTTCTGGTCTCATGAAGACGGGATTCTGAGAAGAAGAGATCACTATGACCTGATAGAGCTCTTTTCACATCGGTGGCAAGGCTCCTGATACCAACAATCTCTTCATGGGCGACTATGTTGATCATGGATACTACTCTGTTGAGACTGTATCGCTGTTGGTTGCTTTTAAAGTGCGCTACAGGAATAGAATTACCATGCTACGAGGAAACCATAAAAGCATGCAAATTACTCAAGTGTATGAATTTTATGACGAGTGCAGGGTTTTCACATAACAGTTATAAGTCGAAAACACCAAGCCAAAGGCACGCATAGTTGTTTGAAAAAGCAACATAGTTTGATCTATGGGTTTTCTTTTTACAGATTAAGACATCAGGTTGATTATGCAAAGGTTCAAACTAAGCCATTGGTCAAATACTAAGCTACACAACATGCAAAATGACCTTGCAACAGGCCACGAGTTTCATAGTTTAGTTCTAAACAAGTTTTGCATTTATCAAGCAGGAAATTGCGTTGTGGTATTAATATTTCTTGTAGGACATTTGAAGAAAGTCACTCGCTCGCTGATCATCAAGCATACAACAGATAAATGTTGATATATTTTGTGCAGATGTCAAAAGAGGAGGCATAAATGTCCGATTTGCATGAAAGAAGTTGAAAAATTCAAACCTTCATCGTCATTTCTCCATGTTCTGACTTCTGCGTATGGTTAGGAAAATTTTGGTATATACAACAGTTTGAAATCATCACCAGGCCGTATGCAAGCAAGGGCATGAGGAGGTATGCGTGGTGGATTTCATATTGGTCGCTTTGGCATTGGCATTCATACCAGACAAGATTGGGGATTACAGTTGGAAGGTATCCTACGAAGAAAATAGGGCTACCACTAGGGAAGGGTTTCATATCCAGATGGCATGGTCGAGGATTTGCAGGTCGTGGAGGAAAGATCTGTATAGTCTCTAAGATACTCGTTTTCACTTGCTGAAGATATATATAGTGGGCGTTTTGACAGATATTTGCAGCATGGCCATATGAGATATGATTCATATGCATATGATGTGTCAGCTATGGGATAAAACGTCCATATACAGCATTAGATGAAAACCCCAGATATGCTTAATCTGGAAATAGAGGAATTGCTCAAACCCGTCACAATTATTCTGATGATGAGTATGGAAACATTGATGGACCTTATGGAGCGGTAGGGAAGTCATACATAAAATTAGCAGCATCTATGGCTGTTGGGCTTAACACAGGAGTTCCTTGGGTAATGTATTAGCAAACATACAAATGCTCTCTAGAGCTAAAAGGTTGGAAGCACAAGTTTCATGAAATCTCGATATAAATTAGACATTTTTACATCCACTCATGCATTCTGTTTTGAACAGAAAATGCAATTTCAACTTTGCAAAAGATGTTTTACAAGAAACATTAAAATTGACATTGTTATAGGATGGGCTGAGGTTCAAGTACAGTATATATTCAACACTCTTCTGCAAACTGTCATATCCCTCACCTTTTGATAAAGGTAAATAAAGATTATACTGGAAGGCTTCAGGGGTCATATGAACAGATTTGATATTGTTTCAATAATCATTAAGAACTGGCTCTATCTCATTTCTTGTGTTTGACATCTAACTTCAAGTCTGGAAAGAGACAACGGGAAAAAATGGAAATTTATAATTTTCTATGCTAAGCTTGGAAGTTGAAAGACATTGGGGTGCAGGCGAAGTTTCACTTCTCGCTTCTTTGGTTTGCATTTTCAAAATTATGCTAATAGTGTTCAGTATGTTGCTCATCAAACTTTAAAGGACTGGGATACTTCCTGTGTTGGATCTTACAGATTGACTTTAAATTCAAGTTGTAGCATGTGTCCAGCATTTGGAAATATTTTCTCTATGTATATGAATTGGTTTTGCTCTTGTAGAAATTGGCAGTAGAAGCTTTGTATACCTTAGCTTTCAAGAATGAAGCAAACAAAAATCAGATTGTGGAATGCAATGCTCTTCTCAGCAGATAATGAAGATAATATTTCTGACATCACAAAGAAGGACAGAGTCAATCCATTCAGGGATTCAATTTGAGCAAGGGGAATGTTAACTTGCCACCACCTGAGAAAGATGTTGAGGAGGGAGAATTTCCAGCCAGTGACAGTTATACACCTGAAATGCCCACTTTTACTCCTAGGGTGGATGACACCGAGGCATATAATGATGTGGAGTCTTTATAGAAGACCAGCCATCATCTCTTTCAAATGGAGATAAGCATGTAGTAATGGATGAACAAGAAAATGCAATAATGAATGAGGCTAGTCACAACAATAAAGATGAGCTGCAGAAAGATGAATACTATCTAAAAGATGATGATGACGATGAATTTGCTAGGAAGTTGGGTGGCATATTCTCTTGATTAGTGACTTGTATTAGAAGATCTGTTGAAAGTTGTTTAGAAATCTATGCATGTATTGGCAAGCTCATCGGGGAACTGGACCTTGTTTTGATACAGCTCTGCTTGTTGATATGATGCCAGGGCCACATTATCCAGCAAATTTCTCTTTGCTGCAGCATCCTTTGAAGCAGAGGAAAAAGAAAGGTGCAGATCACTTGAAATATCACCCAGATTCAGAACTTGAGGGTTGTAAAGTGATAAATCTCCTTCAAGTAAACAGATTATGCATTACTTTGTCAAGTCTAAAAGCTATGTTTGGAGATACAATTCAAAAGGGTCTCTTTCGCTAAATTTGTCCACTTTTGAAGGCAGAGTATCATGGATCACATGACACATCATTCATTTCTTATCTTCATGAGATCAAGTTTGGGAGCCTTGGAAGGCTTAGCTTCACTCCATCGACTGTCCATCACATCAACACACATGAATCATCTCATTTTGAGGGCTTAGCCCTATATTTTGTAATTTCAGTTTCAATTACTATTTTTAACATAACAGATCCATGTTTTGAGTATATGAAAACTATTTGTAAAGGCTATAAAGCCTAGGAAATTAGTTTGATACGAGGGTCAGTTCTGGATACAGGAATCCTCTATTGTACTTAGACTTTATAATGCTAATACAGATCACAGGTTCCTTTCAATTTTGATTGTCAGTTTTCCATCATTCTTTCTGTACTATTATCTGTGTTGTCAAGCTTTGAATGGTTGTTATCCCATTGTTTAGCTCATAGCCTGATAATTAGTTTCTTGATTGTCTCTTAGAACCTACATTGTACTGGTTTAGCTACAATCTGTTCTTCACCCATTTAAAAGTTATCTGTTGATTAATCAATCTTTGAGAGCACTGGTTTATTTGTTTACCATTTTGAATGTCTGAATGCCATACTTGAATTGAGTTATCCCATTGATCCATTAATTTCTTAAGTTACCAAGCACCTTTGGTCTACAACCACAAAGGGTTTCTTGGAGTGATAACAAATTGGCCCCGTTGCCGGGGAGAGGAGATTGAAGCTCATCTTCCTTGGGAGATGACATAGATCCAATCTTTGATGATAGACAAAGGTTGGACACTACATCGGTTGTAATCATCTATTTGGCGGCTCCATGAAGGACGAATTCAGTGGCGACTCCAAAATATTCAGATGTCAAAAGCATTTGCTTCTGTTTTGGCTCGGAGGTTTGCACCTCTCGACTTCTCTTCAGTTCCTGGTTTCCCACATCTAGTACCTGATATGTTAGAATGGGGAGATTTTATACCTGTCTTCCGAGAGGAGAAAGATGATAATCCTGTAGAACACCTCCTCAAGTTTCATGAATGCATGGAGCTATTAAATCTGCAGCATGAAGATGTTCGAATGAAGATGTTTATGTACTCATTGTATGGTGATGCACGTAAGTGGTATTTCTCTT
>ML779853.1:348134-361026 GCA_009831015.1 Picea engelmannii
TTTATGTTTATAACTCTGAATTTCACAGTAAAGACTCACTGCCACTAAGATTAATGATTCAAAGTTAAAAATGAGAGTAAATGGTTAATAATCTACACTAACTGATTCACCCCCCCCTCTCAGTTAGTTCATACCTGTAACAAGATTATGTTTCATATCTTCTACCAGTAGAACATTTTGTTCCTTTTTATTCTTGTTCCCAATTTGGACCATGCCTTCTCCAATGATTTTGGTTGAATTATCATTTCCGAAGGAGACTGATCCATTTCTTTCCTTTTGCAATGTAAGAAATTTGTCTCTATAACCTATCATGTGTTTTGAACACCCGCTGTCAACATACCAACCATGTTTCTTCTGCTTAGCTTGTAGAGTGAATGTGCATTCTTCATTGCTATACTGATCTTTCTTTCTTATCCATGTCATTTTTTGAGGTTCTTGTCTCTAACTATTGTTATTTTGTTGAGGTTCTTTAGGAGGGACTGTCATTCTGCAATTTTTGTCCACGTGTCCAAAATTGTTGCATTTGTAACATTCCACTTTAGTTCTCAAAGATTCAAACCTATTGTAACTTCTTCTTTGTGTTTCACTAGGTCTTCTTGAGTAACCCCTTTGTGTATGACTCTCAAAGTTGTTAATGTTCCTATTGTTAGTTCTGCAATTCACAGCTTTATGTCCAAAATTATTACATGCATAACATAAACCAAAAAATATAGTTTGATACCTGGGAGTTGAAGATATTATGAAAGAAGGTTCTCTTATGAATCATTCTTCTTCTTGAGGCCTATCTATTTGTTGTTGATTATGAAATTTGAATCTTCTCGATGGAGGAGTGTCCCTATAATCTTCCTTGTACATCTGCATATCCCCTTTGATTGTTTATGCATAGCTCTTTGGATTTGTTTCTTGCTTTGTTGTTTTGGAGCTTGATCCCTTTTTTGTCTGATTGTATCCAAGTCTAGACTTGTCAAGATGAGATTTTTGACTGCTGATAATGTCATCCAGAACTTTTGAGCTATTCTGCATATTTTTCTTTTGAATATCCTTTTTTAGTTTGACAATCTTTGCTTCCAAGTTTCTAATGATCTTGTCCCTTTCTTCTAGTTGTTCTTTGAGTGCTTCTTCAATTCTTTTATCTTCTTCTATTTGAACCTTCAATCTTGTAATCATTTGTTCTAGTTCTCGAGTGTCCTTTTTCTTGTCGAGTTCTGCTTGTAGTTTCTTTTTTTTCTTCTTTTCTCTTCTGATAACTTCTATGGCATACATTAATTCTTCTCGATAGTCAACTTCTACCTCTTCAATTTTGTCTTTTACTTCTTCATATCCTTCTTCAGCTTCTTCATATTCTTCTTCGGAGTCTTCTTTGTCAGAATATGTTACTGCCATGAATAGAATTCTTCATGTCTCATTGTCACTGATTTCATCTTCATCTGATGATGAGATGTCTTCTTTGATGCATAAGATTTTCTTGAAATCTTTCTTTGTAGTTCTTTTTCCTTTATATGTGTGTTTTTCTTTTGAGTAACCTTAATCATTTCTCATTTTCTTATGAGGAAATTTGTTATCAAAATGACCAACACCATCACAATTAAAAAAAATTAAAGAAAGATTACCTCTATACCTACCATTAGTTCCCTTGTTCAGTATTTTGATGAAGTTGGCCACTTCTTCATCATCT
Organism: Picea engelmannii; assembly: GCA_009831015.1. Taxonomy (NCBI): domain Eukaryota; kingdom Viridiplantae; phylum Streptophyta; class Pinopsida; order Pinales; family Pinaceae; genus Picea; species Picea engelmannii. The sequence continues at coordinate 349,810 of ML779853.1, forward strand.
TTCGAGACATCGTTGTTGTTGCTATATTATTCTTGTTCCTTTTTCTTTTTCTTTGATCTTTTGGATGATTTGAAGGCTGCTTCTTTTACATCTAGATTTTTTTGTTCAATTCTCATTTCATATGCTGTAAAGATTCCATGTAGTTCATCCATGCTTATTGAGTTCAGATCTGATATTTCTTTTGGTGTTGATATATTAGGGTTGAATCTCATAGGAATATATCTTAGTACCTTTTGAACAATTACAGATTCTTCAATTTCTTCTCCCAATCCCATGATTGCATTCACTATTTCATCAACACTTAAGAAGTAGGCTGCAATATTCTCATCTTCCTTCATTTTTAGTTGTTCGAACTGACCTTTGTAAGTTTGAATTTTTGTTTCTTTGAATTTTGTATCTCCTTCATAAATATTTTGAAGCTTGTCCCAAATCTCTTTGGTGGATTTACAATGTGCAACTTTGGTGAATATTGTTTCAATGATACCATTCAAAAGTGCATTTGTAGCTTTGGAATTATTCTGACCAAGTTTCACTGCTTTGTCATTTGTTTGTGGAACTACTGGTACTGTGTATCCATCTACAATTAATTGCCAAATCTCAAACCCCTGGTCTTGTATATGTGTCTTCATCCTTATGATCCAAAAAGCATACTTATGTCCATCAAAGTGTGGTATTCCATTTTTATATGAGGTGGTACTCTCCATGATCTATCTTTCAATGGTTAAACTAATTTCTAAAGAAACCTGATTTGATACCAATTGTTGGATTACTGAGAGGGGGGGGGTGAATCAGTGATAACATAATTATAATCCTTTTTCTCCAAATAATCCAAGTGTTATATCAATGTAGAATTATTATCCAATAATGAGCAATAAGAAATGAACGATCACACACATACACAGTACATCAGTGTTTTACATGGAAACCCAAATCGGGAGAAAACCACAAAATGCTTTATCTTATATGTCTTGAAGAATTACATTCATTGGAAGCACCAACTTCCTTTGTTTTCTAGCTGCAACTAGAAGGAGACTCCAACCCCCTAGTTTCTCAAGCTACAACATGAGGGAAGCTCCAACTCCCCAATTTTTTGGATACAACCAGAAGGAGGCTACAACCCCCTATGTTCTCCGGCTACAACCACCTGTCCTTGCCCCATCCAACCACCCTGAAGTAGAAGTAGAATGATGCAACCACTGTCACACTATAATTGTGATATATACCGTTGTAAACATGTACCAATAAACCTGAACCATGCATCAACTTGTACCTCAAACTGTAATCAACCTGTACCATAAACAAGTGTATCAACCATGCACCAACCTATACCAAACAATCTGTAATCAACCTGTACCATAAACAAGTTCAACCAAACATGTACCAAGTATGTATCAATAATGTGTCAACTACTCATCAACTATGACTCATCAATATGTACCAACATCATCAACTTTACACCTCATGTATGTGCCAACTCATCAACTACTTGTCTCAACCATGTACCCAACTTGTACCTCAACCAAAATCCCTCATCAATTTCATCATCCAAATATAATTTGTAACTCTGTAATAGACCTAGTGTATATGATCACATACCTGCAAACCTTCCTTAACTTTAACAACAAGAGACTAGCATTTTCATCAAACGTTTCTTTAGTCTCACAAGACTAGTTTTGGATTAGTCAACAACCCTAACTTGAAATAATCATAACTTTGTACCTATATTGAATAAAGATATAAAATTGATAAAAAATGTTATTCAGTGTGTTTTATGCAATTCCTCCAAGTGTCACTACTTGGAACCTCTCAGAAAAGGAGTTATGGAAAAAATGGAACACCTTGTTGAATTCAAGCTTATTCTAGAGAGTGACCTTGTAGAGCGTACCCCGCATGGAATATTTGTTGAATTGATCTAAAATTGTTACAAAAAATACTATAGACTGTACTCTAACCAACACATTTAGTATTACTGAATTTGGATCTGTTATGAAGAAGTTATGACATTTTTACCCGAAACACCTATTTTTGACTAGTTTTAAGACTAGCCACAAACCCTATTTTCCACGGAGTATAACTCAAAAAATACAATGCCCACAAGATGAAATTTTTACCATGGATACTTGGATATGTTTCTTCAATGGAATAGAAATTTCATGGTCTGAATCATTCTAGAAAAAAATTTATTACGAAAATGGTGAGATGACCTGAAAAAAACATACCTTAGAAAGCATCATCAAAAGAATTTATCCTTCCTTGAATTTCAGCCTTCTTTTCTTCACTTTTCTCAGAAATTTGGCTTAGATATCCTTTGGTTACCTCAAACACCTATAAGTATTCAATATTCTCAAGTGTGTCTTAAATGAGAGAGCCTTGCCTCTTATTTATACTCTCCAAGTAGCTTCCTTAAAAACATCTTATAGGTCACTTTGCCCACTTTCCTTATTTTAGGGTTAACCCACTTCTAATTTCTCCATTAAATTTATTATTGAATTAATTTTTTTATTATTCATTTTTAATTATAGTACACTCATCACTTCACTTTATTATTTACCTTTTAAAATCTCTTAAACCACTTTGACCTTTTAGGGCTTCTATATGACATATGAGGGTCCTCCAACTTCGTAAGGTCGTAACTCTCAAACCATGAGGAGTTATGTGACGTTCCACATACCACCAAAAATGAAATGACATGTACTATACATATAGAATAGTATTACCTAAAAATATATCAAAACGCATACCATTATCCATCAAACAAACTTGGGTCCATTACCCAAACCTAGGTTCTCCAACTTCTCATGGTCATAACTCTCTAACTGTGAGGAGTTATGTGACGTTCCACATACCACCTGAAATGGCATGAAAAGAACTATCCATATAGGATAGTTTCACTAAAAAATTCATTGGATTTCATCTCATTATTCCACAAATAAGCATGGGTTCTCAAACCATACTTCTAGGATAACTCAATCCGCAAAGCATCTTCCCGTGAGGGCTTTCACCATAAGGGGACCACTTTGGAGTTCATCCATTTCTACTTATTATCAACCATGAAAAGACAATAACGAGTCATATTTACATCAAACAATCTTGGTTCCATTACCCAACCTTTGTGCTATGGGGCTTTCTTCAAGGGTTGACATCAATGACAACCAACCTTAATCAACGTTAAAAGTATTTTTTGTTTTTTACTAAAAACTAAATATAATTATGTTTTTATTTACTACAGTATGTAGTTCGCGCATTTGTAGATGCTCTAGATGTTGCATCAATGCAATGCCACCCATTTGAATATCAAAGATCATGTATGTCTTGTTTTTTTTCTTCTTTTTATGACTTCTTAAGGTTCCTTTTATTTATATATTTTTACATTATTTGTGGACCACTATGGGGCCAGCCATTCTATATAATGAACCACACCCAAGTATGTAGAATATATGATTCCCTTTAGTTCATCATATCATATGATTCACACAGCTAATCTAATACTTCAACTTGGTTTTTTGTGGTTTTGTATAAGTAATCCCCTAGATATCATAGTATAAGCATAACCATAATTATGAAATAGAGTATTTTAAATGAATGAGATATAGATACCACTTTCAAGTAGAAGAACATTATAGCTCAATGACTGGTAAGGAATAAGAGAAGCACATGGAATATGTACTAGTAACTTCAATGTATCATCTTAGAGTACTAGTATATCGAGTGTGATTGATTATGGAATATGTACTATTATGGTTTACATAACATGTTTTTAATGTGCACTAGCATATGCATAGACAATTTAGTGTGCATAAACAATTTTTCTATGTGTTTTTAATGTGAATTGTTATGTGCATAGACACTTTTCATGGCTCTAGTTTCCACTTTGCCAAGTTTATTTTTCCTTGGTGCTATCGATTTTCTCTTCTTTTTCTCAAACATTGATTGTTTGGAATCTTAGTTGACTTGAAATATTCATTGAAGTTCTATTTATGTCTACTATTTATCTCTATTTACAAGTGTATTATGCTTTTCATTGTAATAGGCTATCCTCAAAATTGACCATATAAAAAAAAATTGCAAAAAGAATACATGGAAAAGAACATTGTCAAAAAAAATGTAATAGCAAGAAGAAAATAAAAGTAATAGAAAATTTGAATAGACTACTGTAATTGTGTTTGATCCCCTCAAATCCCTCCTTAAATAAACAATTTTCAATGGCTTGACATTTGTGCCTTCTCCAAATATTTCAAAAACCTGATATGCTTGTTTCAATTATTTTTCCTTGTTTTCATGTAGAGATATTGATCTTTGACCTTCATTACACTTTAGTGCTAATTCTTCCATATCGGTTTTCATATTCAATGCTATGGAATAAAACTATGAAAGCATAAAATTGAAGAAGCACACACTCTTGCATGAATCAAATACTTTTTCAATGGCAGTAGTTGGGGCCCTCTCACGAGACTTTATTCTTATCGCTCACTTGTTGTTCAATTTTAAAATTTTCTACTATGATGTATGGGATTGATTATTCAGTTTATTCACAATCTTTCTTCATTTCTATAAGACTTCAATGGATATATGTATAAAATGAATTTCCCATTTTTGGATATGCTATGTTGGAATAGATCCAATGTTATCCTATCTATGCAAAATGAATTCAGCCCATAACTCCTCCATGAGTTTCACAAAGTTCATGATCATATGGAATATTTGCAAATAATGACCATACCAACATCCACACACCTCATTGATGGTGCTAATGATTTGTGGGGATAGTTTTTGCATCAAATGGTTATCTAGGTGGTTGAACATTAGTATTTTTATTTGGTCCTTTAGAAGGGGCAAAAGCTATCTCCATTACAATGCATCAAATATTAGGTTATTCTATAATATTATGTATCATGATAAAAACCCCACATGTGGAAATTGCAAGCCCACTACACATTTACAATCTTTGGGTTTTGCACACCTTCCTATTACTAAATTGCTTGTATTTCCTTATTAAAACAAAACCTCTATAAAAGCTTGACCAATAACATGCATAGAAAAAGAAACTTGTTAGTCTAGAACAACAACTTATATCTCATGAAAAATACATGTTCTAGTTCAAGCTTCTTGATCCAGATGGATCTCAGAGGCCATCCACCTCTTCCACTGAATCACCATTTTGAGCCTGTGGTTTTGATAAACCATGATATTCACCCTTTTTATGGGGAATGGAATGTAATGTCATCTTCATTTGTTAATTATAGACATAATTTAATGATTTCATAGTGGTCTTATTTACATGCCTACATCATAGCATTAATGCCTCAGATCCCATTAGAACTCCACTGTTGAGTGTGCTCAGGATAGAATAGTATTGGGATGGGTGACCACTTGGGAAGTCCTAGTGTTTTACATTCCTATGGAATTTTATAAACTTAGTCCAATTTATCCCACATGCATCATGGGAATTGTTCTCCTCTCACTCTCTCATATATAATCGAGGTGAAGGAGGCCCTTTAAGCATGCAATGGAGTGTGATGTAAAGATTCTTGTGAATAAAGTGTAGCCAACATCTCTTTCTTTTTAGAGATAAGCTACCCCATTTTTCCAGTTTGTGTTCTATAGTGTTTTTTTATCTTATTCAGTAATAGAAGTTGGGTTTCACTGTATTTCTATGTTATCTTCTATATTTTTGTGTATTTCATTGTTATATCTTGGTTATATTTCTTCTTTCATGTCATTCTCAAAATAATTTGGATCAGTGGTATCAGAGTAGTCTTCTCCTTATCATTTCTCAGTGTAGGTCACCAATGAGGTTAGGGTATAGAGATTTGGGTCTCGAGCTAGTTTCACTTGAGGAAAACCACTCTCGCTAGCCTAAGCGACCTCCCATGGTGGAAGAAAATAGAGATGATAGAGAATGAGATCCTTTCAAGAAGTTGCTTGAGGAATCCCTCGTGCGACAAAGGAATGAGATGATGGACAACTTTGCTCATATCCTTCGAAGACTACCAATAGTGACAACCAAAGCATCTTCGACAAGCAATAAATTTTCAAGTGTGATGCCCTTCAAGGTACAAGTCAATTTTGATATCCCTTTATTTGAAGGCTATATAGATGAAGATGCTATAGAAAAATGGTTGAATCTGCTAGAAGGTTATTACTCTGTCCAATTTGTTTCCACCAGTGAAAAGATCACCTTCGCGCTCCTTAAATCCCTTCCCCATGTGATATCTTGGTGGGAAGGTTACTAGGAGAGGTACACTATGGATGAATATACACTATTTTGGAGAGAACCCACTTGGATTGCCTTTGTAGATGCCCTAAAGGAGGAGTTCTACCCTATCGAAAACTATGATGACCAATACATGAGATGGAAAACTCTGCGTCAGAAAAGAGACTAGACAGTGGTGTAGTACACCAACATCTTTCATACCTTGCACTCAAATTTGGGTATCAAAGACTCTGAGCGACACCTAGTTTTGAAGTACCGAAGTGGTCTACACAGGTACTTCCAAACAGAGATGGATTTCTTGGAAATATCCTCACTGGGAGATTCTTATCGATATGCAGTCAAAATTGAGCAGAAATTCAAGCAACAAATTAAGTGGGAGAAGAATGGACAGAGAAAGGAAGGCCAACCTCAAGAGACCCATTCCTATATGCAGGAAAAGAATGGTAATGGGAACTCTAAGAAAGACACTGGAAAGTGGTGTGAGTTCCACAATATCCCTTGGAACAACATTGATGAATGTTGCTCAATACAGTCATTGGTGGTCGAGCTCAAAGACAAAGAGATGAACCCTGACTTGGACCTTGATTCAGAAAATAATAAAAGGAGACATATCATTGATGCATAACCCACTGCTACTGTCACAAGTGAAACAATCCAACCAGAAGAGGATCCTTAGGAGGGGGAGTGATCCATTCAAAGATGTGGATGAAGAGGACCCCACTACATTTTATTGTTGATAGAGGAAGCCAAAAGAACATCATCTCAGTAGAGGTTGTCAAGTAGTTGGATTTTCCAACAACACCACACTCGCAGCCATACAACATTGGGTGGCTTTGCCAGGGTCAAGATCTTTCTGTCAACCAGTAGTGTTGCATGTCCTACAGAATCAAACCCTTCAAGGATGAGGTATTGTGTGATGTTTTCCCACTGGAAGTATGTGACGCTCTATTAGGACAGCCATATATGTGGAGGCATCATGTTGTTTATGAGTCTCGACCCCATAGCATCATTGTTACTATGGGGGGTCAGCTATACTAGATACCAGAGGTAGTTTCGACTATTGTCCCACCAAAACAATGCCACAAAGTAATATCTCATACTGCAAATTTTATCCTCTTCACAATCTGATCATAAGGTGAACAGAAGGACACTGCAGCCTTAGGCCAAGACCTTTCAATCCAGCAGAAGCATATCAACAAGATTGTATATGAGTACCAAGATGTTCTTGCCACACCTACGGGGGTGCCTCCACACTGCCCATTCAAGCAAGGTTATAACATAACCCTTCATACTCTTCATGTTGCATCTTCACCGACAGAGTCATACCACACTCAGGTAGATCATGTAACTAGATTAGTTGAATGGATCCAACTCCTCCAGCAACAAGTTCATGACATCCTTCAACAAGCTAAGAAGGATAATTTCTTCAGTAAGGCAAGCAACACAACAAGCTTCAGATTTATCAGAAGTCTCCCCATCTCCCAAGGGAACTTGATGCAATGGGGACCATTGATTCCTAAGGGGGGAGGAATGATCCATATGGATCTTAGTGGCCATCCACCTCTTCCACTGAATTACCATTTTGAGCCTGTGGTTTTGATAATGTTAGAAAAACAGGACCGTGGAGCAATAAAATAAAACAAATGTGGAAATAAAACACAGAATATACACAATACAATAGACACAGATTTATGTGGTTCACCTAGTGTGGGCTACGTCCACCATAGAAATTGCCAGGTCCTTCATTTATTATTATCCAGCATATGAAGTGATACAACATACAACAAACCCGCTATAAATTCCTCTTCTTTCTCTCACAGTCTCCTATCTTAGAATACAATATTCTGCATAATGCATAGACGCAATACATTTCCCTGATAACAGAGGGTTGCCTTCTAGGGAAAAAAACCCTAACATAATTTCTACTGTTAGATCTGTGACCTTATAATGAACGGTTCAGATTTATAATGAAATTACAATAAACTTTTACAAGGAAATTTTTCCTTTGGGGGCTTCGCCCCCAAACCCCCGTCAAGGGCCCACTTTCCCCTAGACCTGCCAGCCAGGAGGATAGCCCCCCTGAACCCCGCAAAGGGGGTAACCCCCCTATAAACTCCACTACGTGGAAGAGTGTACATACTTATGGGGTGTAAAGTCTTCATAGGGTATAAACACGATTGAAAACAATAGACCTTTGAATCAGGATCCACAACCAACAATCTCCCACTTGGAGACTGATATCAACAACTCCACCGCTATTGTATATGCTGGACTCTGAACCTTATTAGATCTGGAAAAATTCTCATCTTCATATTCATTCTTGAAGACCAACTGAAACTAAGAAGGAACTCAGTTTCTCCCTGGTTACTCCCTTTGTTAACATGTCTGCAGGATCTTGGCTAGTGTGTATCTTTTCCAACTTCAAATGTCCATCTTTCAAGGTGGATCGTATGAAGTGGTACCTCAACTGTATATTCTTAGTCTTCAGATGGAAGGTTGAGTTATTTGCAAGATGAATGGCACTCTCACTATCACAGTATAGCTTGATATTCTCTTGCTTCTTTCACAATTCCTCCATAAACCTTTGTAACCAAATCATCTCTTTACTAGCCTCTGTAAAAGAAACATACTCTGCCTTTGTTGTTGAAAGTGAAACAACCTTTTTCATTTTTGAAATCCAACTTATTGTTGTTCCACCTATAGTAAAAACAGACCATGTGGTGCTCCTCATGCTGTCTTTATCACCTTCCATATATGAATCAACATATCCCTATAGAAACGTTTTTGAACCTCCAAAACATAATGCATGAGTGGAAGTACCTCTCAAATACTTGATAATCCACTTTACTGCCTCCCAATGTTATTTACCTGGATTGTTTATATACCTTCTCACAACTCCCACTGCATGTGTAATATCTGGTCTTGCGCAAACCATTACATACATCAAGCTGCCAACTACTGATGAATAAGGGACCCTAGACATGTATTCTATCTCCTCTTGTGTCTTGGAACACATTTCCTTAGTTAATTTGAAATGGCTAGCTAAAGGCATACTAACTAGTTTTGCATTCTTCATTCTAAAGCTCTCCAACACCTTCTCTATGTACTCACCCTGAGACAATGTCAAATTGCGATTTTTCCCATCTCTTGTTATTGTCATACCAAGGATTTTTCTTTGCAGCACCAAAATCCTTCATCTCAAATGAATTAGCTAATTTTTTTTTGAGCATATTTATATCCTGCATATTAGACCCTGCAACAAGCATGTCATCTACATACAATAGAAAGATAATATAGCTTCCATTTTCTAGCTTTTTGAAATAAACACAGTGATTAGAATGACATCTACTATAACCATGTTCTGTCATAAACCTATCAAACTTCAAATACCACTACCTTGGAGCTTTCTTTAGGCCATACAAGCTCTTCTTCAACCTGCATACCAAATTCTCCTTCCCTTTGACCTCATACCCATGTGGCCACTGCATATAAATCTCTTCCTCCAAATCCCCATGGAGAAAAGTTGTTTTAACATATAATTGTTCAAGATACAGATATTATACTACCACAAGACTTAAAATAGTCCTAATTGAAGTCATTTTAACGACAGGAGAAAATATTTCATCAAAATCTATACCTTTCATTTGTGCAAACCCCTTTACAACAAGTCTAGCCTTATACCGCTTTATTCCTCCATCTTCTTCCTTCAACTTGTAAACCCATTTACTCTGCAATGCTCTTTTACCTACAGGAAACTGAACCAAGTCCCAAGTATGGTTATTTACCAAGGAATCCATTTCCTCTTTCATGTCTTGCTCTCACTTCTTTTTTGTGTCTACCTGCATTGCCTCTTCATAACATTTTGGTTCACCAGAATCAGTCAACAATAAATAATACAATGAAGGAGAGTATCGTTCAAGGGGTATACTTAACCTGGTACATTTTATAACAACACTTGCAGGTGTTTGAGGTACCTATTGCTCCTGTTGTTGTACATTTTGATTTTCTGGTTCCTTTGGAATTTATTTTTCAATGATCTCATCAAGCATTGTTTATTCTTGTTTTTCTTTTTTCTATTTCTTTCCCTACAGGTGATCTTTGTACATGACCTTCTCATTGAATATGACATCTCTACTCCTAAAAAAAAATTATTTTCATAATCCCATAAGCGATAACCAAAATCATTAACACCATATCCAATAAAGGTACACTTCTTGGCTTTTTCCTCAAGCTTTGTTCTATTTTCTTTATCAATATGGACAAATGCTTCACAACCGAAAGTTTTCAAAAAATAATAGTTTACCTTTTTTCCTGTCCATTCCTCCTCTAGAATTCTACCATCCAAATAGCTTGAAGGTCCTCTATTTATTAAGTAAACAACAATATCTACAACATCTTCCTAGAACTATAAGGGCAAACCAGCATGCAATCTCATACTCCTTGCATACTCCATGATTGTCTTATTCATCCTTTCTGACACACCATTTTCTTGTGGTTTTCTTGGAATCATCTTCTCTCTACGAATCCCATGGTATGAACAGTAATCATCAAACTCCTTGCTACAATATTCACCTCCATTATCTAATCTGAGACACTTCAAAAAATTTCCTGTCTCATTCTCAACCAAAGCTTTCCATTTCTTAAAAGTATCAAAAACATCAGATTTTTGTCGAATGCAATAAACCTAAGTTTTTCTAGTTGCATCATCAATAAAAGTAACATAATCACGAGAGTCGCCAAGAGATGATACCTAAGTTGGTCCCCATATGTTAAGCCCTAATATTGGCTCATTACCACTTAATTGGGGCATATTAGATTAGTAATGTTATTTTATTTATGTCGGCTTTAGGCCATTATTTTTAATTTAGATTAGTAATGTTATTTTATTTATGTCGTCTTTAGGCCATTAAACCTCCTAGTCTCCTATATATACCAAGGAGACATTTTCATTTTGAATCATCTTGGACTTGAACATTTAAGTGGGGTAAAAGGAGGTTGCCCCC
>ML779853.1:366008-379880 GCA_009831015.1 Picea engelmannii
TAGTCTCCTATATATACCAAGGAGACATTTTCATTTTGAATCATCTTGGACTTGAACATTTAAGTGGGGTAAAAGGAGGTTGCCCCCTCGAAGAGGCTTATTATCTGAAATTATCTCTTTTTCAAGGCGTTGAGTACTTTTTCAGAGGTTTTTCTATGCTATATTGATATTTGGTTCTTAACACCATACATCTGTATGCATAATCTCTAACCTTTCATTCTTCTTTTCTTTTTCGACTCTGACAAATCTGACTCTCTTATGTTTTCCATAAACACAATGCTCACAGAAGTCCAAATCAATTTGTTTAAGATCTGGCAACAAATTTATTTTGTGAAGTGTCTAGATTCCCTTCTCACTCATGTTTCCTAGCCTATGATTCCACAATGTTGTATCCACTCCTGTAGAAGCTAAAGAGATAGAAGATTTAGTATTACCAGTAGATAAATACAATGTACCTACCTTCTCTCCTTTTGTTATCACCAATGATACTTTGATGAAATTCCACGTCTTATCTGTAAATATGGATATACAACCTTCATTTTCCAACTGCCCTGTTGAAATTAGATTTTTCCTTAAATCTGGAACATGTATTACCTCTTTCAACAACCATTGGTTTCCATTGCGTTGCTTTATTTTTACCTTTCCCATTCCAACAACTTTGCATGGTGCATCATCACCCAAATGAACCTGTCCAAAATCACCTTGAACTTAATCTAGAAAATGTTTCCTATGGGGTATGGCATGAAATGAGGCCCTTGAATCTACTACCCAAGACTCGGAAATATTATCTACAAAAAGAATCAAAGCATCTTGTAACACATCACCTGTTACATTTGCTTCATGATTTCTCTCCTGATATCCATCTCTTTGTTTCTTTGGATCTTTGCAGTCTTTCTTCAGATGTCCTTTCTTCCCACAATTCTAGCACTCTATATTTCCAATTCTGGATTTGGATCTACCCTTCCTAGAATTCTCGCGATTCCCTGGGCCCTTTCCTCTATCCCATGTTCTCCATGTTCAACGCATTACCTGATGTCTCACCTGTGTTTTTTCATTGCATTTCCTCACTAAGGATAACACCAACAACATCATCAAATTTTAAAGTATTTGAACCGGAGACAGAGTTACTTACAGCCATGACCAAGTCCTTCCATCTTTTTGGCAATGAGCACAAGATTAGAAAATCCCTAACCTCATCATCAAAGTCCACTTTTACAGAACTTAGTTGATTAGTAACCGTATTAAAATCATTTAAATGATCTGCAATAGACCCACCTTATGACATATTCATATTAAATAATCTCTTCATTAGAAATTCCTTATTCGATGTCGAGGGTTTTTCATACAATTTAGCCAATGCATCCATCAAAGCCTTCATTTTCTTTTCTTTCGAAATATTGAAAGCCATCGATGCTTCCAAGCTCAGCCGTATCATTCCTAGAGCCTTTCTGTCAAGAATATCCCATTCTTCGTCCTTCATGATCATTGGTTTCTTTGCTACTCTGCCCAATGGTAGGAATAGATCCTTCTAATATAAATAATCTTCCATCTACATCTTCCATAACTGGTAGTTTTGGCCGTTAAATTTTTCAACCCTAAACTTTCCATATTCCACCATTGCTCCCACTCGAACGAGGAACCTTCTTTTTATGTGAGTTACATTTCTCTCTGATAGCAATTGTTAGAAAAACAAGATCGTGGAGCAATAAAATAAAACAAATGCAGAAATAAAACACAGAAGATACACAATACAATAGAGACATAGATTTACGTGGTTCACCTAGTGTTAGCTACGTCCACCAGAGAAATTGTCAGGTCCTTCATTTATTATTATTCATCATGTGAAGGGATACAACCTATAACAAACCCGTTGTAACTTCCTCTTCTTTACCTCACAATCTCCTATCTCAGAATACAATATTTTCCATAATGCATAGTTGCAATACATTTCCCTCATAACAGAGGGTTTCCTTCTAGGGAAAAAACCCTAACATTATTTTGACCATTAGATCTTCGACCTTATAATGAACAGTGCATATTTACAATGAAATTACAATATACTTTTACAAGGCAATTTTTCCTTCGGGGGATTTTCCCCCGAACCCAGAGCCGGGGGGATAGCCCCCCCCCCCCNGTAACCCCCCTCTGCACTCCCCCACGTGGAAGAGTGTACATACTTCTGAGGTGTAACGTCTTCATGGGATATAAAAACGATTGAAAACAATAGACCTTTGAATCAGGAAGATAATCAGGCTCGATAACCAACAGATAAACCATCATATTCAACCTTTTTGTGGGGAATGGAATGTAATATTATCTTCATTTATTAATTACGGACATCATTTAATGATTTCCTATTGATCTTATGTACATGCCTACAATATAGTGTTAATACACCAAATCCCATTAGAATTCCACAGTTAAGCATGCTCAGGCTAGAGTAGTATTGGGATGGGTGACTGCCCGGTAAGTCCTAGTGTTTTACATGCTTATAGAATTTTATAAACTTAGTCCAATTTATCCCACATGCATCATGGGAGTTTTTCTCCTCTCACTCTCTCATATATAATTGAGGTGAAGGAGGCCCTTTAAGCATGCAATGGAGTGTTATGTAAAGCTTATTGTGAATGAAGTGTAGCCAACAACTCTTTTTTTTTAGATATAAGCTACCCCATTTTTCCAGTTTGTGTACAATGTTTTTCTATCTTATTCAGTAATAGAAGTTGGGTTTCACTATATTTCTATTTTCTCTTATATATTTTTGTGTATTTCATTGTTATATCTCGGTTATATTTCTTCCTTCATGTCTTTCTCAAAATAATCTGGATCACTTTTGTACTTTTTTTTTTTAATTTTATATGAATTTCTCAATGCTAAGGAATTCTTTCATTATTATTGCATTTTTCTTCTAGCTTAGCACAATGTTTTCTTTCATTTGCATGTCCATTGTTAAACAATGATCACATATCAATATGGTTGTTGATCGTGCTTATACATGCACCAAAATGTATATTTCCATATATTATTTCCCAATTCTATAAGGCTTACACGTTGTACATATAGCTATGTTAATAAAGATATTGGTAAGTTGGAAATCAAATAAAATACTACAAAAGCTTATGATACAACTTCATTGGAGTTGATGTCTTCATAATTGAGTTGGTTTGAAAACATACAGTAGGAAATTACAAATCATGTATCTCATTTGTGAGAAGAAATTCATCTCTAAACTATGCTATCACGGGTATTCCTTGCTAATTGTGTGCTCTCATCAAATTTTCTTTCACGGGATTGCAAAATTTGCATGACATAAAATCAAACAATACTCACATTTAAAAATGAATGAACCCATTCTATATTAAAACCCTTCACATAAAAGAGTATAAAAGATGTATTAAGTAAATAATAGGAGTATTTACTGACCCATATGTTATGGAGACACTGTAATTGATAATATTTATAATTATTATTTTAAAATAGATATATTTCGTCACTCTCGCAATGAATAAGATCGTTGATAGTATTGATAGTTCGTTGCAACTATCGACACTTTGTCTCTCTTGCGATGAATTATTTGTCGCAAAAACTAGGATAGGTTGTGTCTCTTGTGACGAAGAGGATCGTTGATAGTATTGATAGTTCATCGCAACTATGAACTCTTTGTTTCTCTTGCAACGAATATTTCATTGCAAAAACTAAGATAATTCGTTTCTCTTGCAATGAAGGGGATCTTTGATAGTATTGATAGTTTGTCATAAGAACTACTAGGTTCATCGCAAGAGTGACAAACTATCGTTATCGTCGAAGATACCTTATTCTTGAATAATTCATCGCAAGAACTACTCCAGTCGTTTCTCTTGCGACGAGCTTCCTCTGTTGGTGTTCTTGTGATGATAACTGTTGGTTTTCTCTCATGTGATGAGCACCGTAGGTCGTCTCTCTTGTGATGACCACTATAGTTTTTCTCGCTTGTGATGACTTCCTTGGGTCATCGCCCTTGCGAAGTTATCCCATGTTTTTTTCACTTGCCACAACACATGAAGCGGTGTTTGATGGGCCCAAGATTCATCACAATCTCCATGACATAACATCGCAAGAATGTCAAAATGGTCGTCACAAAATGACCCAAATTTACTAGTGTAACCCTAAAAATCTACCTTACTTGACTCTTTTACAACACTATTACAACAATAGTTGAAATACCGCCAATCAAACCCCTAACCTAGACCTCCTAGGTGTTTATTTATACTACTTTTCAGTCTTATAGCCGTTACAATATTTATGACAAACCCTAACCCTAATATGGTTAGTCTTGTTTTCCTCCTCACACATGGATTTTCCTTCTTTCATGTTGCTTTTCCTCACACATGTTTCTTTTCCCCACTCATGTTTATTTTCCTACCAACTGTTATTCTCCAAAATTAGCCATGCACTCAAAATAGCCTTCCTTCTCAAAATATGTTTGCGCCCAACAGGCCCCCAAAATTGACATGTGGATCTTCTCGAGGAACTCAAGTAGTGCGCGCTCCTTCTACTATTGTCTCCAAACTATGGAACTTGTCTGCTAGTTCCCTTCCTTTTGACTTGATCTACATGGCTTTTCCTGTTAACACCTCCATTGATTGCATTGTTATCTCCTCCTGGATCAATACTGCGCCCTTTGTCTGTGCCTGTGTCATAATTTTATTTTCTTCCTCCAACTTTGCAATCATCTGCATTGCTTGTTCTTGGATGGATTCCAATTCGGTTTGTCTTTCTTACTTCTTTGTCTACGTGGTTTTCAAATCTGTATGTAGCTTCTTCATGTCTTGAGTGCCCTTCAAGCGTTGTGTGATGCTCATTATTTTCTTCCTTTTTTGGAGCTCTTGTATGGCAGCATTGATTTCATCCTCTTCTTGGTCCCATTGTTGTACCTTCTTGTCTTATTCTAGGATAGTCTATATATGTGTGGCTCTGTCGAACAATTTTTATACTTCCCTTGCTTCTTTCTCCATATTAGCTATTTGGAGTGCAGATTATTTTTCTCTTTGTTCTCGAACCTCGGGAGGAGTCATAGGGTTGAGCCTTTCTTTAAGCTCCTCAATCTCTTTCTTGATTTGGGCAATTGTCTATGAGATCAGGTTGATCCTTTCCTCTACACTTCTGTCAAGTGTGTGTGCGTTGTTTGGGATGAGATTGTAAGTCATTGTCAATCCTTGTTCTAATTTATTTGTGTGTTCTTTCTCCTCCTCTTTCTCTGTGGTCAATTGGTCGCAAGTGATTTGAATCATTTTAGTGACTCCTCTACCCACCTACATGTTTGTTGCATCTGTGTGGGCCCTAGATTGTACTTCCTCCATGACACTAGCCTGGAGTTTGTATAGTGGCTTGGTGGGTATTTGTGCCATGAAGTACCCTGGGTTCTTTCTTCTCCAGCCTGTTAAGTATCCTTCTTCCCATTCTCTAGTTGGATTCTTGTCCTTGTTGTTGTTGTTGCCCTCCTTGGTCATTTTTGTATTGTGTTGCTCCCGATTGGCTAATTTTGCAGTGTATCCGTTATATTATTATCAGTCAGGATACTTTTCTCACTGAAGAGCCTGCTTCAGCATTGTCCTTAGGCCTATCCTTCTGGATGGTTTTTTTATTGGTATTTTCCACTGTGCATGCCAGTATTTAATTATCCATTCCACTTCCTCTTTAGTGACACAGTACTGCATCTCTAGCCATGCCTTCTTTGGATCCCTTGTTTCTTGGATCCACATGTGATGTCTGGATGCCTTGAACTTGGCTATCCCATCTGTCTCTTGGACTACCTCCATAGGCATGCACCTCACATTCTTTGTGTGTTGTTGTATTTATTCTAGCAACATTGAAAAAAAAATGTTGTTTGCTTGTTGTGTCTTTTTATCCTTGGTCTGCCAGAGGGACTCATAACTAGCCGCATAGCATTTACCCATCTTATCCAAAAATTTTGAGAATTTTGGCTACTGCCATCCTACCAATGCCATCAAAATGATCATCCAGGAGTAACGTAACTCAGTTCCATTGTTTTGCGCGTCTCTATAGTCTATTAATAACTAGTTTAGTAGGTATGGTGCCCAGCGGAACATGACCCCCTTCGCGCATCGTGTAGCTACTGCAATAACTCTTATTGGATCTTCTTCTTTGTAACACTTCCTTAATAATTTATAAGCCATAATATTGTTGGTGAACCTTGTTACGTTGTCATTGATATCCTTGATGACAACTCCCCTATTCCCCCGAGTAGTGTTTAATTGAGCTTTAACCAGATCTGTGATTTCTTTCTCGCGTGCATTGTTATCCAAATATTCTTATAGTTGTGCGCCAATTGTAGGGAATCCTGTGATTTTGGAAATCAGTGCCACACCTATCTACACCAGGTTTTCCATCCACAGATTGCCTCCATGTACGTAGACGACTAGATGTTTGACACATATTCTGATGTTCTTACCGTGCTCAAAAT
Source organism: Picea engelmannii (assembly GCA_009831015.1). Taxonomy (NCBI): domain Eukaryota; kingdom Viridiplantae; phylum Streptophyta; class Pinopsida; order Pinales; family Pinaceae; genus Picea; species Picea engelmannii. Next base: position 372,472 of record ML779853.1, read on the forward strand.
GCGATATATCTAGTAAGTTCATGATGCCTGATTTGTAGAGCCCCGTTATCCACTGCGTGGGCTCTAGTATGGGTTTGTCGAGGGATCTAACTTCCCCTGTGTTTATTAAATAAGTTTCCTCATCCAAATCTTGGAATTTGGCTGCATCACGCACATCATGGTCTATGTACCTAAGTCTTGGTACCTTCCCCAGAATATCCTCTACAGTAATCACTACGTCTAGGAGATATGGGAGTGTAACCTCCATGGAATCTGATGCCTTTCTCTTCTGTCCCACGGAAGATGGGTGTTCCTCTGTTGTGTTTGTGTCATATTCTTCCCTTTCGGACTCTGGTCGGTTGGTGATATCTTCGACCAACACTTCCTCATGTTCATGGGACTATCATGATCCCATTATTTCATCATGCTTTGAAGGCATCGCAAGGTTAGGGTTTAGAATCCCATTTAGGGCCCCATAGGTCTGCCCTATTTCTCTTTACTGTGTTATCGATGTCTCTTCCTCAACCCATGTCGGGCTGACTGATTTTGTGTCTGAGGTGGTAACATCCTCCAGCTCGACCATGTTCTTAGGATGTGGCATTATTTCCTTATGCCTTTGTCCCTGCCGAGTAACATGGACGTACTGGCCTCGAGTGTTGAACTTTGGTGGGGTCATTCTTTCTTGAATTCACACACTTATTTTCTTTTGTGTAAAATTCTAGGTAGGGAATGCACTTTGTTTCTTTCTCTGTACTAAAAAATCACTAAGTGTTACATAAATGCATGCTTTCAACCTTTTATAGACCCAGTCGTGTTGGTTTCTAACTTTTTACATGCCTTTGCACTGACTATAGTTTTTCCTGCATGTTGTCTCTTGATATTGTCGCAATAATTGTTGTGCACAACTTTTTCCATTCCTTCTTGTGGTATAGTCAACTTCTATGTATTTTTTTGTTTTTCCTTAGTTTTCTATTTTTGTATTTATTTTTCCGTCTTTTTCTCCTTTTTATTTTTTTTTCTCATTTTTTTGTCCTAATCTATGCTACAGTACACTTATATACATGCCTTTCTCTTTGCACTGTAACTTTTAAGAGTTAGTAGGTTGATTGTCTTTGTACAACTTCAATCAACTATAGTTGATCATTCCTTTCAATTCTTTTCCTCCCAAATATTTTAACTGTATCGATCCCCCCTCTGTGACATTGTTTACTTCATATGGCCCTATCTAATGCATTCTAAATTTACTAGGATGTTGGAAAATTTACTTTCATAGAGCAAGACTAGGTCTCCCTCCTTAAAGATCTTCTTCTTAATATGTCTATCATGTCAGGATTTGTCTCTTACTTTCTGTACTTCCTAGTGAAATCCTGCCAGAATCTTGTCCTCTTCCATTTCCATTAGTTTATTTAACCTTTCCTTTACTACATCTCTTTATGTCATGTTGGTAATTGTTGCTACGCGCAGACTGGGTACCAGAAATTCTAATGACACCACTGCTTCATGCCCATACACCAATCTAAATGGTGTATGTCTTGTCAACTTCTTAAATTTGGTCTTATATTCCCAATGTATTGTTGGTATTTTCAAGTCCCAATTATCCTTATTGACATTGTAGATCTTTGTCAGAGCATTTTCCAAGATTTTATTAAAGGCTTCTAATGTTCCATTTTCCTAAGGATGGTATGGTGTACTCTTCTGGTGATAAAATTAAAACTCCTTAGTCATAGCCCTGATGGTCTTGTTGATAAAGTGAGCTCCCTAGACACTCATCAAAATCCTTGGACATCCAAATATAGTGATCACTTGCTCAAACAAGAAGTGTGTTTTTGTCTCTACACTGTAGTCTTTTACTGGTGTTGCTTCTTCCCATCTTGTTAAGTATTTTGTCGCAGTAATGATATATCTAACTCCTGACCTTTTTGATGGTGGATTGATTGGTCCAACAAAGTCTATTGCCCATTTGTCAAATACCTGCAAATTTACTTGTGGTATTAGAGACATCTCATCTCTTCTATTAGTTTTTCCAACCCTTTGACAGACATCACATTTCTGCTAATATTCCTTGGCATCTATATGGACTATTGGACACCATAATATTGTGTGCAATACCTTCTACGTGGTATATTTTCCTGCATATTTTCCTCTAGCTATACCTTCATGAGCTTCTACCAAAATTATGGGCCTTTCATGTTCTAATACACATCTTCTCAAAATACTATCTGCACCCATATTATATAAGTTTCTCGGAATAAGTTGATATTCTGCAGCTCTGACTACCATAATTTTCTTTCACGCGGTGCTAAACTCTTGTGGTGCACTCCCTGTACTTAAGTATTCAATAATATCAACAAAGTATTCATCAACTACTTGTACTTAAAATAGTTGTGCATTAGGGAAGTTGTCTTCCAAGTTGGTAGGTTCTTCTCCATTAGTTACCCTTGACAAGTGATCATGTCCTACACTTAGCTTCCCTGGTTTGACTATCACTTTGAAATCGAATTCTTGGAATAACACTAGCCATATATAGATCCTCCCCACCAACAATGGCTTGTTGACTAAATATTTGAGAGCATAATGGTCTATGATCATTTTAAAGTGTTTCCCAAGTAAGTATTGCCTGAACTTATGAAGTGTATATAGCATGGATAGGCCTTCTCTTTCTGTGGTGTTGTAATTATTCTCTGATTCTAACAATTTTCTACTTACAAAGGCTATAGGATGGTCTAAGTCCCCTACTCTTGGTTGCACCAAAATTGATACAAGTGTTATGGCTGATGCATCTACATGCACATGAAATGTATTTTCCCAATATCGGAATACCAAGATAGGTGTTGTGACCATCTTTTCTTTTAAGGTGTCCAATTCTTGTTGATAGCCCTCATTCCACTGAAATTTGATATCCTTCTTTAAAAAAAATTCCATTGGTGTAGTAATATGTGCATACTCCTTTGTAAACTTCTTGTAATAGCCTGTATGTCCTAGTGTTTCTCTCAACTGACGCACTGGATTTGGTGGTGGTAAATTTACAATGAATGCAATCTTAGTAGGATCCACTATTAAACCTTGTTTACACACTATATGTCCCAACAATATTCCAAAATGTTTCCCAAAAATGCATTTCTTGATGTTCAATGAGATATGACATTTCTTGCATCTTTCCAACATGAGTCTTAATAATTCTACATGGTCCTTTAACATACTATATAAAATTCATACATCCATATATGCTTCTAGAAACTAATGTATGCATTCCTTAAAAGAAGCTATGACTGCTCTTGAAAAAATGGCTAGTGCATTCTTCAGCCCAAATAGCATGATTGTGTATTGGTAGGATCCCCATTCTGTAGAAACAATAGTCTTATACATGTCCTCTAGATCTATTTTTATCTGATGGTAGCTTGAGAATCCATCTGTACATGAATATTCTTCTTGGCCTCCCATATTCTCTAAGAATTCATCTATAAAAGGGGTAGGGAAAGGGTCATGTAAGAAAGCATCATTCAATTTTCTCAAATCTACGCAGATCTTTATCCCCCCTTGTTTCTTTTCTTGGACTACCATAGGACTTATCCATTTATATTCCTCTACCGGTTATATGATTTCATCTTCCATCATTTTTGTCAATTTATGCTTTCACTTTCTACTTATACACTAGATTTAGTCTGTAAGGTCTTTGTTTGACAAGTCTTGCCTCAAGTTTGAGAGGTATCTTCATCTCTCCTAGCTCTCTTGCTATGCATTTCATCTTTGTAAATGTCGTTGGGAACATGTCACTGAATTTACGCAGTAACTCTGTTATTGTTTCTATTGTTTGTTCATCCCAATAGTCTCCAATACTTGATATTTTAGGATTTTCAATTGTCCCAATGTTGAATTTACTAACTTTGATTGGTGAAACAAATACTTCTAACTCCATAGATGGAACTTCCACCTCTCTTTCATCTTCAATTTATGTAATTTGAATGTTGCATGGGTCATCTGCATCTAGTGCTTCCTCTTCAACATGATAGCATGATAATAGTTCTTTGACTATGTATCTATTTTGTTGTTGATATTCTGTCATGATTTCAACCTCTGTTTCATTAGTAAATATCATTCCATGTATCAACTTAAGTGATGAATCATGGTCAGGGTTCTCATTTTCGAATGAAAATTTTACTACAAATTTCTTCTGTAGTGTTTTCCACTCTGTATTACCTCTACGCATCTCCTAGTCTACATACCAGTTCTATGGGATTTCTTCCAATGTATGGATGAAGTGATGAGGCCATTCTTCTGGTGGTGTTATCCTCCATGGTGCCTTTCACTTTTCCAAGTGTTCCACTGGTTTTCCTTGTCCATCGTACTTCTACATTTTACTACTCCCCTGTTCTGTGCCAAATCTAATGCGCAGTAGTCGTTTACATTGGTACCAATCCTAAATTGTTTCTTTGTGCACACCCCACCATCTTGCAGGTGTGGCCTTGAGTGAAATATATAGGGCTAAGAGTCTTTGATTTTATAACACTTCCTCCTCATATTTTGTCAGAAATTCCTCTGGGTCATTTACTCCATGGAAACTTGGAGGTTCTCTAATCTCTGTACCAACCCATCTTACTGCGCAGTCTATTCTTGTGCACCTTCTTGTGGAAACTTCATGTAATCGTTGTTTCTGATTATCCAAAAATGTATCTAAGTCAGAATCACGTGATGTGATGCTTCTACAGCTGAGTACCCCATATGCATTTGGGTTGACATAATCTTCTTCTTCGCGCGGTGGTTCTGTACAACTGGTTTATTTCCTCTAGATCTAAAAAAGTGGGTTGGACAAACCTTTCTCCTTCAGAAGGGTCTATTGGTGTAATGAATCTATATTCACCTAATTCAAACATCATTTTCCTTGTCTTCAGGTTGATTATGGCATGGTTATCAAATTCCCAATCCAATCCAAGCAATGTTGGATAAGGTGTTTTTCCATCTAATATCTCTAATACTTCAAAATATGCCATAGTGCGCACTCCATCCAAATCTATTGTCACACCTTTAAGTCTTCCAATTGGTAGCACTCTGTGTTGATTTGCTAATTTCAGTTGGACAGGTGAATATCCTAGTGTGGGTTACCCCATACACTGTCATGTCTTCTTAGGTAAAACATTTACTTCAAAGGTTAAGTCCAATATAATATCACCCATATTAAAATCTCCAATGTTGGCATTCAATCTGAATTCTTTGTTTTTCCTTCTTCTTGCATGGAGATGATTGATTATTTTATGCTCTAATTTCCCTTCTAACTATGTGTTACATATTTCTAGCATATTTTGTAAGATATTAACAGATGATGGATCCTTTAATAACTTAACACAAGATTGCATAAAAAAAATTATGTTACTTACTTGCTCTAAAGGTTGAGCTTCACTGGTGTGATCCGTTGAGGAGGTAATTTCGTACAATCATGAGTTCTGAGTTTGCTGCATAGTTGAGGTAGACACAAAAAATTTATTGAGAAACTCCTTTCTTACCTCCTTGAATGTTTCCTTTTCTTTTCGTGCATCAAATTGCTTATGTGGTTAAATATTCTTCTTCACCCATTAGTGTTGTGCTAGATCTTGTATTATTGCATCAATTCATGTCTTAGCGCCTCCTCGCGTGACTATGTTGATGTTTCTTCCATCATCCTTGGATTATGCAGAGATCCATTGGACATTCTAGTTGTTATGGTTCCTTTTTTCTTGGATCTTCCCAATAGTGTCAAACAAGCTTTTGTATCATGGTCTACTGCGCGACAATACATACATGTCGTTGGTGGAAGTGGAAACTCCCTTGCATAATGTCATGGATTTTGGTAGTTGTGGCACACTACTCGGCCTATGCCTCATCCAAATCCTTCTCTACCATGTCCTCCACCTTTGTATCCACCTATATCTCCTCGTGGTGCATTGTACTAAGGTACCTGATTGTACTGCGCAGGGTTATACTGTGGTTGTGCATTGTTGTATTGGCGCTGCACATTATTCTACTGTTGTTGCACATTGTTATATGGTGGTTGTACCTGGTTGAACTAAGGTGTTTCTTGTCCTGTCATTATTTTTTCTTGCACCCTATAAGTATCTGAAGTTATTTCTCTCACCATCTCCATCATCCTATAACATTTATCATCATGACCTACTTACTTTCAAACATTGCAGTATGAACTTTTGGGTATTGTCTTATATGTATGCATCATTGGAAAATGATATGGATCATGCCCATGTGTTTTACAAATCTCGCACCATGCTCCTCCTATTGTAAAAGGGTTTGGTACTCATGTTTCCATGTACTGTGCAAAAGTTGAACATTTATTCTTGTGGTGTCCTTCTGTCATGCATGTGGTACACCAAACAACTTATCTTTTCTCTTTTCCCTTATTATGGTTAAGATGAAATGTTAGGTTCTTCAGATCCTCCTTCATCTCCTCTATTGTTGGATTTGTCTTCTAATACTGGTTCTCTTCCAGTTGTAAGGCTTCCTGCAGATCCTCTTCCTGAGTTTGGAACTTTTGTTGTCTTAAGGGGTATTTCAAATGTGGTAACAATGAGTTCACAAATAAGTACTTATGTTGCATATTAGTAATTGTATACTTCAACTTGCCTTTCAAGCGTTTAAACCTCTGGTCAACCTCCCAAACAGACTCACCTGGTTTTTTCCTAATTTCAATCATTTCATTCATATACTGATATTTTAAGCTAGGCTTATGAAATTCATTTATCAGTAGTTTTTTCACGTCTGCAGTCGTCCTTGTTACTCCTGGTGGACTGTTTACATCTAGGCTCATTTACCAATCCAGTGTGTGGTCTCTTATCGTGATAACTAACTGCGCATGTTTTGTATCCTAATCTATGATCTTCTTTTCTTCCTAGATCTTATCACAGATGAATAAGTGCTTTTTAGGGTCCTCTAATGGCTCTCCCTGAATTTCTGGTAACCTGATATGTTGATTAAGGTTGGTTGTCATTGATGTCAACCCTTGAAGAAATCCTCGTAGCACAAAGGTTTGGGTAATGGACCCAATATTGTTTGATGTAAATATGACTCATTATTGTTTTTTCATGGTTGATAATAAGTAAATATGGATTAACTCCAAAGTGGTCCCCTTATGGTGAAATCCCTCACGGGAAGACGCTCTATGGAGTAAGAGAACCCATGCTTAATTGTGGAATAATGAGATGAAGGACAGTGAATTTGCCAGGGAAACTATCCTATATGGATAGTGTTTGTCATGCCATTTCTGGTGGTATGTGGAATGTCACATAACTCCTCACGGTTTGAGATTTATGGCCTTACAAAGTTGGAGGACCCTCATATGTCATCTAGAATCCCCAAAAGGTCAAAGTAGTCAAAGTGGTTTAAGAGATTTTAAAAGGTAAATAATAAAGTGAAGTGATGAGTGTATTATAATTCAAAGTGAATACAAA
>ML779853.1:395449-417709 GCA_009831015.1 Picea engelmannii
AGTTGGCACATACATGAGGTGTATAGTTGATGATGTTGGTACATATTGATGAGTCATAGTTGATGAGTAGTTGACACATGATTGGTACATATTTGGTACATGGTTGGATGCACTTGTTTATGGTACAGGTTGATTACAGGTTGTTGCATGGTTGATGCACTTGTTTATGGTACAGGTTGATTACATGTTGAGGCATAGGTTGATGCATGGTTCAGATTTATTGGTATAGGTTTACAGTGATATATCTCATAGTGATAGTGTGACTTTGGTTCCATCATTCTACTTCTACTTTAGGGTGGCAAGACGGGGCAAGGACAGGTGGTTGTAGCCACCTTCCAGTTGTAGCCGGAGAACATAGGGGGTTGTATCCTCCTTCTGGTTGTAGCCAAAGAATTGGGGAGTTGGAGATTCCCTCAGGTTGTAGCCTGAGAAACTAGGGGGTTGGAGCCTCTGTTAAGAACCAATACTAAATACAAAAGCACCACAACAGATATACAAGAACAATATGCAAAATCTTCTTTATTACTATCAAACCTTTAGGGTAGGGCAACACCATACAATGGATCATATTATGGAAGGGATCCTCTCCTGTTCACTTGCCTCTTCGAGGGGGCATCCTCCTATTGAACTACCGCTCCAAATACAATACTTCTCTTCATGTCTCATTACATTGCTTGAATCCCTTTATATAGTGCTACCATCACCTAAGAACATTATAGAGGAGGAATCTTCTAGAAGTATAACCTTCTAAGAAGTCCTCTTACATTTATTATATTTAATTACCCATTTATTATATCTAACTACCATAGTGGGCCTTAATTAAAAATATAGTGGACCTACTCCACCTTACATTGAATGACCTCCACTATTATCACTATGGGCCCTCTGGGCCCCCCCGCTACCTCTATATCTACCTTACAGCCTCCTTCTAGTTGCAGCTAGAAAACAAAGGAAGTTGGTGCTTCCAATGAATGTAATTCTTCAAGACATATAAGAAAAAGCATTATGTGGTTTTCTCCCGAGTTGGGTTTCCACATAAAACACCGGTGTACTGTGTATGTGTGTGATTGTTTATTTCTTACTGCTCATTATTGGATAATAATTCTAATAACATTTGAATAAAAAGTATTATAATTACGCTATTACTGATTCACCCCCCCCTCTCAGTAATCCAACATGATCGTGGGATCATGTCCTACCATTTTGAACTATGTTGAACTAATACCTCCATGCGATGTATATATTTGACTATTACTTCCTACTCTGGCTCCTCCAGGTGATGCTCATGTTTTGGATGTGTTTCATGTTGTCTTTCTTCCACTAAAAATTGGTTGTCTAAATGTTGGTGTTCCTTCTGGTGTGTTAGTCGCACATGGGCTTGGGTTCCACACTGACGGTGACCTGCATTGGAGTTCTTCCTTCTATTCCTACCCTTGGACCTCCTATTTTCCTTTCATATGTTGTGTGTAGGATTTCCTCAATATTCTCCACAGCCCAAAGATCCTCTACCTCTTCCTCGTTTCTTGTCTGCCCCTCTCTATCAGTTATGGCTCTCTTCTTGTTATTCATCTTATATTGGTAGGGTACTCCATTGCACATATTTCCAATTGTTTCCATTATCTTCTTTATCTGGTATTCCTCCATCATGATTGGGTCCATGGCCTTCTTATTCTTTCCCTTATCCATTTCTCCACCTCGTGTCAGTACTTCCCCCCTTCCCCCTTACACGCAAGGAAGTTTAGTTGTCTGATTCCATAGTCATCACATCGTTGTTATATAATAAAATAATGATTGAACTATAAAAATATCAGATATACCTACCTCTAGGTCCTTTTATAAAATTATGCTCTGTTGTGTTGTAAGACTTTGTAGTATCTACTACAAATTCGGTGATAAACCCTGCAACAATATTGTCTAACCAGAAATCTACTGCACACATAAATTTTTTATTAACTTGTTGTAAATACGTGATCTCCACAGGATTCCACTCTAGCTGTCTAATTTGATTTGTTGGGTGGTTTTCTTTTAACCTAAATAGCCACTCCTGCAACAAATGCGGGAAATCACAGAAAATTACCTCATGCAGGTCATTAAACACATATTTATCTAGGTATTTTTGCAGTGTTAACTTAGGGTTTTTGTTGTCCTTATGTGCAAACTTGAGTTTCATTGTTTTCAACCATATTTCAATATCCACCTTCATTGGATTCCATGGCCTAAACATTCCCTTCTATACTTTCGTTCTCTACATGCTTCTTCCATGGATCTCTTCCACTCAATCCTGTGCAGTTTCAGCCAGCAACAGAACTGTTTGTTGGTTTTAAATCTTACTTCTACTTCTTGGTCTAACCCAGGTTCAGATCTCAAAAGGTTTCCAACAAAACCCTTTAAAATTATTGGCCCTTCTGGTAAACCAGAAGGCAACACAACACACAGAGTGTGCTGCACAGTCTCACCCAAGATAGCTTTATGGGTGACTGCAATGCTCAAGTTCTTGCAGTATAGGAATGAGTGGGGATATGGGAATGTATTTTATCTTCTTCATGCATTCATCATGTTATTCATTCAAATATTCCTAGGATTCATTCATCTTTTGGCTCATGCATGCATTCTATTATACCTAGTTAATCATTCATTCATAAAATCACCATTAACAGAACGCAAAAATTCAATAGACATCACCTATAACCCATGTTTTATTGTGGTTCACCCCCTCCTAGGCTATGTCCACAAAGATTTGGCTTCTCTGCTCTTTTATTTAGTCTGCTGCAAAATATGGCGTTGTGCAAATTACATCTTCCATCATACAATCATGAAGAGGTTCAAGAATCTATGTGAGGTGAACTAGATCACACTAGGATCCTCATCCTATGATCTAACCCTCAAAATATGCCTTTGACTCTTTTACAACCTTATTATAACAATAGTTGAACTACCACCAACCAAACCCATAACCTATACCTCCTAGGTCTTTATTTATACTACTGTTCATGTTTATAGTCATTACAATCTTTATCACAAACCCTAACCCTAAAATGGTTAGGCTTGTTTGCCTCCTCACACATGGATTTTCCTTCTTGCATGTTGATTTTCCTCACACATGTTTCTTTTCCTCATGCATGCTACTTTTCCTACTAGTTTTTATTCTCCAAAATTAGCCCTGCACTCAAAATAGCCTTCCTTCTCAAAATAGGTTTGCTCCCAACATTAATATTATTGTGCCTCTCCTTTGAGATGTCAATTCCATCAACAAATTTGAAGGGGAGGTGTTGTTGAGAAAATGTAGATGGAGAAAAGTGTAAGGTATATTTATGTTTTATTGTAATTATTATTTATAACATAATCTTTAAATCTTGATTGATGCACTAAATATATTTGTTTTCTTCATCCAGGTAGTGGAGAATGGGATGCAATGCATTTACACATTGCAAATAATATTGACTAGATGAAGATATGGATAGTACAATGAATTGAAGTTTACAATATATTATCATAAAGTTGGGTAGCGGAGTTGATTGGAAGATCTTATCTGGACAATGATATAAATCTGACACAGAAATAAATTCATCTAGCATATGGTGCAAAAGATAGAAATGTAAGAATTTACCATTGATTTTTAGATTTTAATTCCTATTTTTGTGTTGTTTTTTTGTCCCAATTATATTATACATATATTTATTAATTCATGACAATGCATTTATAACATGTAGAGCATGCAAGTGAAACATCACAAAGCTATGTTGTGTAATGGAAAAAAATATCACACCAAACAGTTGGATGATAAGAAGAAAACATGTGATAGTGGGATAACTGGAATTTTCCAAGTTACTAATATTTCCCACAATAGTGATAGACATCTAATCACATCTCATTTGGGGTACATCGGATATTTGGAAGACATATTGGACATAAATTTTAAATTCTTCAAAGTGGATCTCTTTAAGGTTAGGAGGTATAGATTGTTGCTACAAGGTGATGAAAGGACAATTATTGTTCATGATAATGGATTTACCATGATTAATGCTACTAGATAGATATGAGTCAAATACAAAGTTCTGTGTACTTCCAAGTCAATGTAAGCATGTATTTTATTTAGAGGTGCCAAGTAGAGCATGTTAAACAATTTTTGTTAGATTTGATCTAAGAGGAAGGTCTGTAAAGTATATTTTGCCTAAAGAAAATGTTCGTGAAGAAGATGTAGGAGAGAAACAAGAATTATCAAATGAAGAGGATAATGAATTTGACCATCCAATTATTGGCTCAGATGATCCTATGCTTCATCTTGATTATGATGAGTATTTTGATAACAACTTAGTTCTAGACATTCCCAATGTTGATATGGACGAACCTTTCAATGATTTTGAAGGGTTGGATACAAATTATCATATTCATGAGTCAAATATTGAATTGGATGAAGTTTAAGATCAATTCAATATGGTTATGTAATAAGTCTTATTTAATAAAGTGATTTGTTGATTCAAATTGAGTACTATTATGGTTTTCCCTTCTTGATTTAAACTCCGTCTTGACTCAAATCTTAATGGTGATTTGCTTCTCACACACAATCTAACTTGGATGGATAGTTGAAATTAGATAAATTGGTTATGTTATTGCTCCTTATATTAATAATTAATACATAACAATGTTATGTCATATGGGTCACCAATTTTTAACACTATGTATCAATGATACAGTTGTGTTACATGCATAATCACCAAATAAAGCATGTGCTCACTCTCCATTGCTTGAATAAAATAAAAAATTAATGCATTCCTTGCACTTTGGGTATCAACTCTTCAAGAGTATGACCTTCAAATAAATTATCGCCTTGGAAAAACTAAGCATAAAGAATATACATTTTCTTGTCCCTGCAAGAAATATGTAGCACCTATTAGATTCATATAAACTATTAGCTCTATAACAACTATTAGATTTGTTAGATTTGTAGCAACCATTATATCTATAAAAATTGTTAGATTTGTAGCATCTACAATAGATTTGTTTCAATTGTTAGATTCATATAAGAAACTACTATATTAAATTCGTAGAAATTGCTACATGTGATATGTGACAATTGTTATAACTCTAATAAACAACCTATATATGTTAAAGTACAATATGGGTATTTGAGATTTGGGTGGGTGTGTCCATCTCAATGTAAGGTTTTCCTTTACCAAAAATCACATTGACCTAAATAAATTATTTTTATTTATAGTCAAATCATTGGATACAATAGATATAGGCATTTTATAGCAACACCCTAATGGATCCATAACAAATTCTACAGGGCTAATAAACAACCTATATCTCTTAAACTATGATTCGGGTATTTGAGATTTTTGGTAGTGTGTTCATTCAAAAGTAAGGATTCCCTCTATTAAAATCGCATTAACCTAGATCATTAATTTTAAGATATATCCAAATCATTATATTCCTAACTTTACATGCATGCCCAAAAATGAAAGAATTTTGTTTTTCCAAAGATACAATAAATCTTCCAAATTGAACCATTATTTGAGGGCTTAGCAAGCCAAGTATTAAAAATCAAAGAATACTTAAAACTCATTCAAAATGATGCACATAAAATATTATGTCTTTAAAGAGTGAGAAAATGTTCTAGGGAACATAACATTCACCTACAGAAAAAAGTATTCCAGATTTTAAACTTTCAAATGGAATTATTGAACAAAAAATCGCATTGACCTAAATAAATTATTTTTATTTATAGTCAAATCATTGGATACAATAGATATAGGCATTTTATAGCAACACCCTGATGGATCCATAACAAATTCTACAGGGCTAATAAACAACCTATATCTCTTAAACTATGATTCGGGTATTTGATATTTTTGGTAGTGTGTTCATTCAAAAGTAAGACTTCCCTCTATTAAAATCGCATTAACCTAGATCATTAATTTTAAGATATATCCAAATCATTATATTCCTAACTTTACATGCATGCCCAAAAATGAAAGAATTTTGTTTTTCCAAATATACAATAAATCTTCCAAATTGAACCATTATTTGAGGGCTTAGCAAGCCAAGTATTAAAAATCAAAGAATACTTAAAACTCATTCAAAATGATGCACATAAAATATTATGTCTTTAAAGAGTGAGAAATGTTCTAGGGAACATAACATTCACCTACAGAAAAAAGTATTCCAGATTTTAAACTTTCAAATGGAATTATTGAACAAATCATTACATAGACTCCTAGCAATCATATCTTTCTAGATTACTAATCCATTATAATATGTAAGTAATTTCCCATCACCATTGTTTTACTAAACAAGCAAAATACATACACTTTTCCTATATATTTCCTCATACATTAAGAATACTAATTTATTTCCATTAACACTAATTCATTCATCAATCCTATTGAAAAATCCATTTTGCTTAACTATTTACATCTCAAAATTACAATAATCGCATGGTAGAAATCTTTAAAGAAAATAATAGATACTTATCACATAGTAGAAATATCCTTTGCCTTTAGAGTTAGAGGAGAATGCATATTGTATACTTGTGTATCATTAACATATTAATAAATAGATTATTATGAATGTGCTTGGGAAACAAAGATTCTTGAGCCATTCAAAATAGTGTGATGGAATATAGGGCAAATAATTAACATGTAGGAATATAAATCATTAATCATTTGAATCATAACTAGAGTAAATAGGGTAAGCATATTTCTCATAGATGTTGCTCCAACTATAAGGGGCATAAGCTACTTCTCCTACCTCTAAATAACCATGTTTCCTAATAATGTTTTCCAAAATAATTTATTTTCCTCAAGCTCGCAAAAGAAACAATACTTGTACTTTAGTGATGCACACCAAATCATTGGAAAATGAAATTGTATACCAATCTATTGAGTCCCACATTGTTTCGAATGGGATATATATCATTCACATATGGTTAGGAATATGTTAAAGTTGGGATAGCCCATAGGTTCTTGTTTCCTTTTATCCTTAGTGAAACAATCACATCTTCATTGTGAACCCAATAAAGAATTTAGCCTAAGATAGGATATTATGTTTGTACATTCAGAGAGAGTAGTTCATTGAATCTATTGAATGCCTGGAAGAAACCAAACACATTCAAGTATATTTTCATGTTCTATATACAAGGGGCATAAACTACTTCTACCTCACAATAACCATGTTTCATAATAATGTTTTCCAAAATAATTTATTTTCCTCAAGCTCACAAAAGAAAAAATACATGTACTTTAGTGATGCACACCAAATCATTGGAAAATGACTCTGTAGACCAATCTATTGAGTCTCACATTATTTCAAATGGGATATATAGCATTAACATCTGGTCGGGAATATGTTAAAGTTGGGATATCCCATACGTTCTTATTTCCTTTGATCCTTAGTGAAAAAATGACATCTTCGTTGTGAAGCCAATAAAGAATTTAGCCAAATATAGGATATTATGTTTGTACATTCAGAGAGAGTAGTTCATTGAGTCCATTGAAGGCTTGGAAGGAACCAAACCTATTCAAGTATATTTCCATGTTCTCCTACCTCACAATAACCATGTTTTGTAATAATGTTTTCCATAATAATTTACTTTCCTCAATCTCACAAAAGAAATGATACTTGTATTTTAGTGATGCACACCAGATCATTGGAAAATGAAACTGTAGACCAATCCATTGAGTCCCACATTATTTCAAATGGGATATATAATGCTCACATCTAGTTAGGAATATGTTAAAATTTGGATAGCCCATATGTAATTGTTTCCTATGATCCTTAGTGAAACAATCACATATTCGTTGTGAAGCCAATAAAGAATCTAGCCTAAGATAGGATATTATGTGTGTACATTCAGAGAGAGTAGTTCATTGAGTCCATTGAAGGTTTGGAACAAACCAAACCTATTCAAGTAGATTTCCATGTTCTCCTATCTCACAATAACCATGTTTCCTAATAATTTTTTCCAAAATAATTTATTTTCCTCAAGCTCACAAAAGAAACGATGCCTGTACTTTAGTTATGCACGCCAAATCATTGGAAAATGAAACCGTGTACCAATTTATTGAGTCCTACATTGTTTCAAATTGTCTATATAACATTCACATCTGGTTAGGAATATGTTAAAGTTGGGATAGCCCATAGGTTCTTGTTTCCTTTGATCCTTAGTGAAACAATCACATATTCATTGTCAAGCCAATAAAGAATTTATCCTAAGATAGGATATTATGTTTATACATTCAAAGAGAGTAGTTCATTGAGTCCATTGTAGGCTTGGAAGAAACCACATCTATTCAAGTAGATTTCTGGGTTCCCTGAGTATCCTAGTTGGAGAAAAATGCTTGCCTCTCACCCATATGTTGGTATATTTTCTTAGTACCTGATACGGGAGAGAGAATTGTTCCATTGCACTTGATGGTTCATGAAGGAGGTGAAAGCCCTTAGTTGGATATCCCCCACAAAAGGGTTAGGATTCCAAATCCTATGAGCACTTAGGAGAAATTCATGTTGGTAAAGTTCACACATGATATTTTGGTCTTATTCAATGCAATTTGCATATTTTCTCAAGAAGTGTTCATGGTTTAAGATATTATGGGTTCTACCTGAAGTTGAAGATTTCATCTAAAATGATATCATTTTGTATTATAAGAAAATAACATAGACTAGATAATGGCATCTACAAGCCAAGGTAACATGTGCCAAGGTGCATAATTTCTACTTCTCTTCCCTTAATTTATTTACTAGTTCTTTATTTTTCCAAGCTTCGTTATGTTTTTCCCACAAGGATTGTCATTTTTCCTTAATCTCCACATAAAAAGTATCCCAATGGTTTATCATATTGTTGATGGTTTTTCAATGTTAATATAATGAAATTATTGTTGGATCAAAATATTCAACAACCTTTTTCCATTTTTCAATCTTAGCTTTAAATAGTTCTATATGTATATTTTCTTTGGAAACCCCTTCTTCATGTTGAAATATTGTAACTGCGAAGAATATTCTAATTATAATTGAGTTATTATTATATAGATAAAATCCCCTTTTGTGGATTGATCATGTTGGGACTTACGTATGACCAAAAAACCTTTTTTGGATTGGTCAAACCATATTCATATGGTGGTAATTGAGAAGTCGACCCCTAGGGTTTATTAAAGTGGTTTTAACCACTATTGAAATAAGTCAACCCTGCTTGGTGAAGAGACATAACCCTAGATCCCCTCAACTATTATAAATAAGAGAGTATGGATCCTCATTCTCTCTTTCACTCAGTCACTCATCTAGTGCACAAGTTTTGAAGGAAGTTGTAGTTGCAAGAAGAAGGAGAGAGAGGCGCATGCTCAATCTTGGATATTCTTTAGTGTTTTGGTCTTTATTCTTGGAATTCTATTGGAAATCTATTATTGAGGAATTTTTTGCTAGGTTTTCTCCCCCATGATGGTTTCCCAGGATAAAATGTTATGTACCTTGTGATTGTGTTTCTTTTAGTGGTCCTGCTTATGTTGTTATGCTCTAGTAAATTGAAAATAAATTAATAACAACTCTAAATTTAACACTTCTGAGAGTACATTCATATTTTCTATGGTTTTTGGAGTCGAGTTATCAATTGATAGTACCTATACATCCAATTTTCCATCTTTTCAAATGTTTTTTTCTTCTATAGCTTGTTCTGTAGCAATGTTTGGATCCTGATGGAGATCTATAATATTTTTAGCAATGTCATGCTCCAAAGAATCATCTAGAGTCATGGGTTCAATTAGAGGGTCTGCCATGGGCATACTAGGAACATCATGTTATGTTTATTCATTTATTTCCATATTAAAATTACATTCATGCTAAGTGGAAGGTAATTGATGGACCTTAGTGATGGCTTCTACTTGAATATTTAATCCTGACACATCTTGAAGATTCCTCAATTTTTATTTAACAAAATCTAATTTCCAATGCAAACCCTTATTTACTCTATGTGATATTCAATTTATTTCAATAAAGTAGAGTAAGATGGTTTATGATGGCACAAAAATGAATTACCATTTATGTGACCAATCTTCTTGATTCATTTGATTGGTGGAATCTTACCAATGGTTCCTTCTGTAGCATCCAGTTGGTATTGTTCTTGTTGATATTTTGTATCTTGGCCAGTGGTGGTTGTAGCCATTATAGACCTAGTGTGGTAGAATTTAAAAATTATATAGGAAGTTTATTGCAGAGGAGTTGATTCCCATGTACTTCATTTCTTTCTCACAAATGGAAGAACAATTTGTAGGGATTCATGAGACTCCCCAATGTTTAGATATTTGGGCCCTGCTTCATCACCCCTTTGTGGACTTGTTTCCAACATGTGGGTGTCTTCTCTTTCCTTTGCATGTTTCCTTTCTCATACATTATCAGGAGGTGGTTTTGAAACAAATGCTTCTCAGGTCCAACCTCTTTATGATAGGGAATCTACGATGATGAATTTAATGAGATCGTGGTGAGATAAGATTTTCTTGGGAGTTTTATTGTAACTCCTTACCATTTTGGCCATTGTTTGCAGAGACTAGAGTAGAAAGAATGGAAATTTGATGTGGAATTGGTGTCTCAAATGCATAAGGAGTTTGAAATGGTAATGGAACAATAAAATAAACCAATCTTCACAAGTGAGATAATTCTATATGAAGTAAGCTACTTCAACCCAATATTGAGGAAGTGATGAGCATTTGACACATTTCCCTATACATTGTATGGTTTGATTATATGTTAGGATTTATTTGGAAGTATTTTCAACCATGGTTCGATGTTCAAACCAAATTTCACCATCCTTTGGAAGACCTGTAGTTCTAGCAATTATTTCCTCAGTGATGTGCATTCAAAATCCTCATACCATAGTTGTTGAGAGGAAAAAATACCAAGAAAATTCTAAGGCCACTGCAAAATCAAATCCTTGTATATTTTCAATATAGGTAAGCCACCCTACTACTTATAATATGTTCATAATGGTTGGGATGACACACAAGAGGTCAATATTTTAGTATTGGTTTTGTTTCAGTCGTTAGCACGCACCACGATTGATATTAAGCGGTTAAAATTCAAGAGAAAGAGGTTGAAAGAGAGAGTTGATAGAGATCACACACCAAAGAGGTGGATCATATGGTCGGCCACCAGAAAATGTACTATGAAAAATAAATCCCTAAGGTCCTGAGACTCAGTCTCCATACTCATATGCTTACCAAGAGCACGAAAGGTGCTTGTATCACCCAAAATAAGTTTAAGCCTCTTCCCAAATAGAACTAAGTCATATAACCAAGGCATGCAACACAAGAGTGGATGGGAACATGGTCTCGATCATCCAATGGTTTCAATAGAGCATGATCAATGACATATATCACATGTCACATCAAAAAATCTTACGGAAGTTAACGTCGCCTTGGGGCACGACAATGGTTTCAGAAAGCTACATGTCAAATGATAAAAGGTGTCACATGGTAAAACAAGGAAACAAAAACCACTTCCTTAGTGTTGCGACAGTGGTATTCCTACCCCATCAAGGTTATACACCATCCAAATCATCAACCATGGGACCAATCGTTCAACACCACCTGGATTCAACATGTTAGTCCACTTGGATGCCTAGAAAGATGAAAAGGACTTCAAAATACCTCCATGTGTCCTTCAAGCTTGTCAGAGAGTTCCATTTGTGGAAAAGGATCCCATTATTACTCTTGTTCACCATGATAGACTCTGTCATACATACGTCAATCCCATGAAGACACTTCAATGCCTACATGGACAAATCTCAAGCTACCATGCATTCACTTCTTCATGCTTAGTCAACATGATATCATTTCCAATTTTAGACATTTTTTAAATTACAAAGACTCTAAGCCATGGAAAAATGAAACGCATATGGAGACAAAGGCATGAAACAAAATTTGTCAAGAGAGTGGGAAGATATGCTAACATCATGCCAAATCTATTGGAAAGGATGTGACACATGATAAGATACCCAACATCACATTCTCCATCCCAAACCCCTCACCATTCCCTTATCTACAACTGTTAGAATATAACAAGCATTTTCCTCGACACACTATTTCACACATGTCTTGAATCTAAACTGATTGGGATAGGTGTGGATAGTCATGTCACCCCCTCTATCATCTTAGAATACACGTGTCATGTTTCTATAGAAAGAACAGGGAAGCCACGGCTAAACCATTTTGCAACTATTCTATTATCCATCGTCACAACCATCTTGATGCTTAATATATCAGATGATGATCCACCTGGGCAAACTTATTTTATGGGAAGAGGTCACCAACCATCATGGATGAAAATTTGGAGAAGAATTTTTATAATTGTCATTATGGGAAGAATGTCCTTATTATGTATCATCAGCACAAGTAGGAAGCCAGAAGGGCATGAAGGATCCCACCCTAATGTGCAAATGTATCAATCGATCAGCTCGAGGTAGGATATTCCAAGATCCTATCATTGATACACTGCACCAAAAAGTGATGAGGTATAAGAAGAAGGTGTCGGTAGGCCTTTCAACCAACCAACAACACAAATTATTCCATGGTTGAACAAAACCACCCTGTAGAGGAAGACCTCATAGAGCCAATTGAAAAGACTCATCTCAAGGATCAAGAAGACAAAGGGAACACCTCCCACTAAGCACCACTGTGGGTGTAGAGAAAGACCTCACAGAGCCAATTGAAAAGACCCATCTCAAGGATCAACAAGATAAAGGGAACACATCCCACTAAGCACCAATGGGGGTGTAGAGGAAGACCTCACAGAGCCAATTGAAAATACCCATATCAAGGATCAATAAGACAAAGGGAACACCTCCCACTAAGCACCAGTGCATCAACGTTGGGGGTAAAAAACTATTTTTACCAGGTTAAAATGAATATAAATCAGTAAAAAGGTTGAAATCAGTTAGGAAACCAGGCGCAATATCAAGATTCTAACAAGATGTAATAGAGTTTAAAGAAGAAGTATTGGTCCAAGCAAACGATTTTATCTCAAGTTGGAGGAGCTATAAATCGACAAAGGAATCTCATTTGTAGGGTTGACATTTTTGGGAATTGAAGAGTATCTTATACTTGAGTTGTCTAATCAAAAAAACCCTCATACACAAACCAATTTCAAGGTTGTAGGTTGTAAGAGATTCATCCCATGCATTATGATTTAGTCTGTGCTTCTTTGTGTATTTCCTCTTGTAAAAGACATCCCTCTCATTCAATGGCTTCTTGTATTAGATCCCCATTAATAAAATCTCAAGTAGCAAGTTTTATAACATGTATAATGTGATTGTGTGTTGTTTAGATTATGATGTTGAAGTGATTTCCTCCGAATGCATAACCACTTCATGTTATTTTGTCATGTGTTTAATGATGTGTGAAGGGTACCTCCATGGATTTAGATATATGAAAATGTTTATTGTTCGTTGCATGTTTTAATGATCTGATATGTTTGTAAAAAATGTTGAATTCTTAATTTCTCAAAATGTTATTATTTCCATAGGCTGTGAGATTCACCTTAAAGCTTCCTCACATGTCTATCTTGTGTTTCTTCCAATTCTCTCCCTTCTCAAAATAAAATCAAATTGTATAAATCACGTGTGGACATATTCCTCTTCAGGTCGAATGTATTGATCTTGCTTATGGTATTTTTTGAGGGCACACAGAGAGAGAGAGAGAGAGAGAGAGAGAGAGAGAGAATTCCCAAAAAAATTGCATAATTTCTATTGAAAATCAACATGGCTTTAAGATACGTTTTAGGTCTTATCCCTTGGGGTGCCTTGACATAATTCCATTTATAGACTGGAAAATCTCGAGGGATAAAAAATCCCAATAGGCTCATGATGAATTTCAAAACCACCCGTGGTAGCAAGGAAGATTTCATAGCTTTGATCAACCAAGAAAGTAAGACTTTCGTATCTTGAAGTAAAATTGAGAAGGGTGATGGTTGAGTTTTTGGAAAAAATAAACATCATACAAAATAATAATTACAATATGGTGATCTGTTATAGTGACTATCTTATATATCTAAATAATAAGAATAAGAGAAAAATATGAGCTAGGTTGATAATAAGGAAAAATAATCAAATAATCAAAAGAAAAGTAATAATTAATAATCAATATAAAAGACATACCTTTTTCTAAAGGCACTTCCTTTACGTATATTTACGAGAGTCTTCATTCTTGTAAAATACATCTTACACATTATCTTTTTACACACATCAAATATTTGTTTGTCTCAACTCATTGGAAAAAATCAATTAAATAACATGTCTACCACATTTGGTATTAGAGCCTAATAAAAAAATACCAAACTTGGTCATTTTTTTTAGTAGATTCATTAAAAACAAATTACCAACCCAATAATTATTTTTACCTAGGAAATGTTTTTTAAAAAACCTGCAACAATGTAAATTAGTCAAAATTGGTCATAAAAATACCTCGCCAGTTACCATAAAAATGACGGAGATCAATTCAAGGTCCGCGAAGTTAGAAGAGAAACAAAAGTTGAATACTGCAAGGTATGAAGAACTCAAGAAGGACATGCAAGAGAAACATGACAAATTAGAGGAACAAATTACTCAGAATCATAATGCCCCACAACAAGAACATACATAACTAAGAGCCCCAGTCAATAAAAATCATGATAAACTGAAGGACCTCATCGCAAATCTTGTAGCACAAGTCAGTTCTCAAAGTACTTCTAAAACCAAATTCTTCAAGCCCTTATAACCCATCATCAAGCCCCTCTAGTACATCAACTCCACAACCAAACATACCCCCTCACAACTTGGTAATCACTAACCAGTTTCCATCATATACAAATCAACCAGTTTTTGCATACCCGATAAGAGAAAAACTTGAATTATCAAAGTTTGACATAAATGAAAAACAAGGTAGGACATGGTTTAACAAGAAAGAAGAGTATTTTGAAATTCATGGTATCAATAATGATGATGAAAAAATCAATTATGCTTCTATGCAACTAGAAGGAGACACATACAATTGATACATGTGGTGGAATATAACATTGTTTTCTATTAATTGGAATATGTTTAAGGATGAACTCTTTAAAACATTCCAAGGTATCAAAGAAGAATATTTTTTTATAGAACTTACTAGACTACAACAAAAGGGAAATGGGGATGAGTTTACACATGACTAGGAAACATTGGCTACAAGAGTACCCAGGATATCAATTAAACATCTAATTTGATCATATATGTAACTGGACTTAATCCATACATCCAGAATGAATTAAAACTACATGATATTACAACCATGGAAATAGACATACACAAGGAAAAAGCTGCATAGAAAATTTTTGAAAGGTCATCATCACAAAAAATTGATAAGACTTATTCATGATGAAAATAGAGTGATTGTATTTATGTGGATAAAATTGGTCATTTGGACACAAATGAATCACCCAAAAATCATATAGATATGAAGTTGAAAAAGAATCTGGTACCTGCAGTAGCAACTCCAAGGAGGAAGTAAAAAGGAAAGAAAATAATTGTGGTATATGCGATAAAAAGTGGGATCCATGCCATAGATGTGCACCCAATCACACATATTATTGTAAAATTATAGATGGGAAGGAAGTGAAGGTTATTTATAAATAATACATGATGGACACTGACGAGGGTGAAAATTATCCAAAGGTGTCATTATCCTCAATCACATGCATCAAACGAACTCATGAGAAATATGAGTCAAAGGTTTTAGTCCAAGAGGAAGAAGTAAAATCACCCATAGTATGTTATACCCCACATCATCCGAGGAGAAATGGTACTATCCGCAATAGTATGGGTGGAAAACCCATGATATTCCTTGAGGCAATTACAGGAAAAATCAAACCAAGTACCCTAAAACTCAAAGGAAGCATAAAAGAAAAACAAATTACAATATTAATAGATTTTGGAAGTACCCACAATTACATGGATATTAATTTCAAAAGACAATTAAATATCATGGTTACAATGGACAATGGTTAACAAATTAGAGGATTAGGATGATTTCATAAGGTTTATGTACATATGATGGGTTGTATAAATGTCATCATTTTACATCCCATCGTCCCTACTTTTAGTCCCTTTGTGTTGACCTATGACCATGTATTAGTATGTTTTATTGCTTATGTGTGGGATTTAGATACAAAGTGTTTTCCATTGTATTTCTTTAATATTTCATCTGAATTATGGTTAAATATTAGAGAAATAACATATTTTTCATTTATCTTTGAAAAATGGGTTAGTCTATTGATTGTTGTAGAATCAATTGCCATTGTTTTTGCTCCTATAATCGAAAATTTGTCAAGTGGGTACTTGAGATTTTTAATATAAGGCATCAATGTGTCAGCGTAAGCCTATCCTCAAAATATCTCAACCCATATCATACTTTTTGAGAAATCAACATTTTATCATTTGTTGCAATACCCATGTACAATTTGTGACACCTCACAGAAGTCGCAACACCCACACAAAAGTTGAAACACCTCACAAAAGCTACAACACCCACGCAGAAGCTATGAAACCTCAAAGTTGTAACACCTGCTACTGTCGTTGTTGTAACACCTACCAGTGTTTTTTCTATAACACATGTCAATATCGTTGGTGTAACACCTACTAATTTTGTTGTTGTAACACCTACCATTATTGTTGTATCTACTCTATAGATAGTTGTGTGGCTCCAAAGAAGTCAATCTTCAACCACCACCTACCATGGAAAATATATTCAAAAATAAGCTATATGGTTTAATTATGGATAATGGATTTTCCATGTGCATAAATCCATTTTTCTACAATTTCATATTTTATGATTTAATTTGGGTAGCTACAATTTATTTGTCGACTATCTCAAATTATGATTTTAATAGTTTGAAGACAAAGGAAGCAGTTTGTTGGTGGATATGGGTGCATATTTGATTTTCCACACAATATTTCAAGATCTCCATTGAATATATCATCGATCTAGGAATTCAAACACTATTAAAAGTCATTTGGGATGTGTTTTGGCCAAGTTGTTATAACTTTCATCTCATAATTCGAATTTGATATTCAAAGGCATCCTAAATCCAATGGGATTTAACAAGAATCTTGGAATTCTTAGACAAGTTGTTAGCAAGGATCTTGAAATTATGTATTTTTTTAGCAAATTGTGGAAACCACATGAAAAACGTGTGGATTTCATTTATTATGAGCTAATTGTTAGAAAACCACATGATAAACTTGTGGATGTGCATAAGATTTCTAGATAAATATTTTGTAAGCAGTTTTTGAAACGTCTAATGTTTTGAGTGGACACTCCACCCATCATTAGGGACTAGAAGCCATCATTGGGGACTAGGGAGTCCATATTTCGGCTTCTAGTCCCTGATGATGGGTGGAGTGTCCACTTGAAACATTGGACGTTTCGAAAACTACTTACACTATATTTATCCAAAAATATTTTGCACATTATGATGAATTGTGAAAATCTACACACTCTTAAACTTGTGGATCTCATTTAATATTTTTTATTTTATTTTTAAACAAAACTTATGTATAAAAAGAGTTCATGTTTCATTCTACAAGGAGGATTCTTAGAGTACAAGTCCAATTTATGCTGGAATAAATTATATTTCTCAATTTCTCATTAATCAATTAAAATGAGTATATTATATTTAATTAAAATGAGAATTTGAGAAATATAATTTATTCCATCATAAATTTCCAAAGGTATGGTTGGTTCCCATCTGGTATATTTCCCAAATCACAATATTATAAGTGCATGATAGGAGAATCATCATTTGATTAAGCCAACTCCTGATTTTTTGCAACATTTATTTTTACAAATTTTCCAAAAACATAGTTGGATTCTACATTCTGACTATTCAAGATCATGTTTGACACCTCAAATCATTTCATATTTTAAGTAATAGGTCACTTTGTGGACTCCCACGATGGTTATGTCAGGATACCATTCCTATCATATTCTTGATTTAGGTGTTGTCTTTGTATTTTTCTCTAGGTCATCTCGCTCAATCTAGGTACTATATACTTGAAATTTTGTGTACGTGTATACCTTATATTTAAAATCATATTCCTAAAAAAATCCACTAATATCCATATCATAATTTGGAGACATATCTTGTTAATCAAATTCTTTTAGCATGTTGTCTTGTTAAAATTACTAAAAAAAAAATGGACAGTCTTGTTTTGAGAGACCATGTGGGAATATTTTTAAAAACATATTTATATATAAAATATCCCTTGAAATCTAGTTTATAATCCAATTTGAATTTTACAATTTGGATATCAAACAAAAAATATATGGTCCAAACACTTATTGGATATCAAGCAGGAAATTCAGGAACAAAGTTGGGACAGTCCATTTTTTATAGATCGAAGGGGTGAATTTTTCAAACGTGTTTCTAGGGTATATTCTCATATGAATCTAGTTTACAATGCAATTTGAATCATTTATGTTCAATATATTATGAGAAACGTATGCCCAAAATACTAATTGCCTATCGTAGATCTACATTGTTCAAACTACATTTCCTAGTCTGTTGATTGGAATATTTGACCCATCAATTCTTCTTGTTTTCAAAAAATATTTCTATTGGAGATACCTAAATGAATCTACTTTTATGTCCAATTGGAATCATATCTATCTTTCATCAAATTAAAAATTTACACCCAAAATCGTGACTATTCGCCTAGGTTGGAAATAAAAAGCATATATGTCGTGCAAGTTGTTCCTCAAAATGTTTGGCATATCATTTTAAGGAATTATAAAAACCTATTTATATTGAGGAAATACCTATGAATATAATTTATTATTCATTTGGAATCACTTCAATTAAACATTATATGAAGAAGTTATCAATTAAATAATGTTGGGTATTCTAAGATGGTCATCACTCTCCAACAAGTAAGAAAACAATTTTTTCTTTTTTTATCTTTTCTTTGGATCTATATTATATGCACTATTTGTAAAATTTTCATATATTTCATGGGTGAAGAGATTCAAATAACCTCTCTTCTTCCATTATCTCACATCTTATTGCAAGTAAGTGCAAATTTTTCAGGTCCTTGAAGGATTAAGAAGGTTAATTCATGAAAGAGTGATTTTTGAAGACGTTTTTTTGGAAAGGGAATGTCACCATCCAACCAATGAAAAAGAAACAACCTATCATTTTGATTCCTTGAATGATACATGATTTAAATATCAAAGTTCCTAGTAACTAGCTCCAGTAGTGTCCCAGTCGATGACAACAACATCAAAATTTTAAATTGTAGATGGATAAAAAACAAGACAAAACAAGAATTGATTTGAAAATGAAGTGAATACTAGTGTTCAAAATATAAAGTTCCATTGTCACATCACTAATACGCTTGACACAAATTAATCTTTTTTGTTCATTCATCAATACCATTGTATTCCCATGCATTTCCTTCTTCCCGGCTCAAAATAATTGCATGTTGAAGTTTATGAAGTTCCTTTGTTTATGTGGTTACCCTTGAAGATTAATATTTTCCTCAAAATATCCTTTAGATAACCACTACTATTAAACCACAACTTTAGCATCATCACTTCCTACTTCCCACTCCAACCATCCCTAACCCTTATAATAAAATGACTCAACTCACTTACAATGCTAAGTTACCTTGTTATCATATCCCTTTCCTTAAATAAATTTGATGGTGAAAACCTGTCTTAGGCGCCATCAAACCTTGAAATGTTTGAAAACCAGCTTGTTGGTGGGTATTAGTTGGAAATTAATTTTTTTTACTGTGAAAACCCTATGGGTGCAGTGAGACGTATCTTGTTTGAAAACTAGCTTGTTGTTGGACAAGGTTTGCAAATAAAAAACAAAATTTCATTTTCAAGTTTTAGTTGCTCTTTGAATAAAGATTCCCCAAGTTTCACCAGTCCATCAGAAGGTTTTTCCATATCTTAGTCTACAAATCACATTGTGATCCAAGAGTCCAAGCTCCACATTGTTCTTACTCACATAATTTTACATCATTGTGGACCATGTCAAGATATCATACACATGTTTCTAATCTCATGGAATTCTTAGGTAGGCATATGTATGCTTCTTTTTATTTTATTTAATCTAAATTCATTGGATATTATGAATTTTTATTTGGAAAATCACTTAGGACTTTGTCCTACTTCCTTATATTTTTCCATCTCTTCGAGGTGGACACTATCTTCAGTTTGTGGGGAGGGGGACACCATCAAATTTACATCCCATAACATTCCCTAACCATTCTTGTTCAACTCCACTCCAATAACCATGCATGGGAAGGATTACAAGCTACCATATTACTACTCTATAAAAATCAACGATATAAAGCCTTGTTTCTACCACAAAAGAATCAACAATAAGAATAATAGAATACCTTGTTGTTGCCAGAAAAAGAACAAAAAATATGAGAAAAAGAAGGCATTTTTGTAGCTCCACAAGAACCAAAAACGGAGAAATAAGCAGTTGATAGGGACAAGCCTAAAACATTGTTGAAAAATAAGAACATGTTCCTAATGCCATATCTCTCTTTTGTGATATGTGAGCATTTTTAGGCCCACGTATCTGAACCATGATTTATACTACATTAAAGATGGTTTTGAGCAGCATATCTTCGAGTAGATCATATCCCATTTGCAAGATTTCTTTCAAGTCGAGTCCAATGTCAATATCAGTTTTTCACAAAAGGATAGAGTGTTGCATGAGGACATGCAACATCCTCAATTTTTTTTTTTGGGGGGGGTGGTGTCATGTCCCCATTTTTTAATTTGCTAGTTTTGCAGTAGAGGAGACTCCCATGGCTTGTCGGTGGAGAACATGAGTGAAAAGAGGGTCATTTAATGTCACTTAGTTAGGATATATTATATTATTAAATTGACATTAGGGAAAGTAAAGTAACTTTAGATTAATAAGTTACTTAATTATTATTAAAGTGACTTTTAATCCTAAAGTGAAAATTGGAGGGAAAATAAGGGTTATATTTGATTTAGTAAAAAAGGGGCAAATTCTAGAAGTTACATTTGATTTGGTAAAAAAGGCGAAAGATCTAGAAGGATTGATATATTCCAAAATGGGAAGTTCTAGAAGGCATGGAGGAAGGATATAGAAGGGGTTGGAAAAATATAAAATAAGGGTAACCCCTCACTTCTCATTATTATGATTTGATATCTTATTGAGTGCTCTTGTAGCCAGTATTTTCATAAGGGGTTCAGGAAAAACCCTTACACTATTGGTTTGGTTTCGGTAGTGCAATATCCATCCTATCTAGACAAGAGGGGAATCCATACAAGATTTCCATTGGAGCTAGAAAAGAAGAAGGAGGATCCATACATGATCTTCATTGGAGCTTCACTTAGGAGTTTTCTTACTATTGGAGGGATAATGTGGTACGCAAAAGGATTACAGTACTTTCTAGACAAGGTCAAGCTTAGATAGTTGCAGGTTTCTGAAGGGTTCAGAGAGATAGGGTTTAGGGAATCCCCATGGGTCGAGCTAGGGTTGTCCCGCGAGGCCCCACTAGATGAATCATAGTTGTCTGACAAGGACCTCTGGAGATTGGGGTTGAGGAGTTTGTTAGATCGAGCTTACGAGGAGCTGAGGATAGGATTGGAAGGCCACTTGCACAGGGTTACTACCGGAACAAAGAAATGCCAGGGATAGTAGAGTGGCATCATCCCAGGTTTCTCTTGTGTTGTAGTGGTTTGTATAGCTTCTTGAAAACCATTAGATTTGTGTTATGCAGATGTTATTAAATCCATTATATGTCATTATGTTGGTCTTGTGAGTTTTCCATCCATAATAAAAATGCCATGTTATCTTCTCTTTTTTTTGTGTAAGGGATGTATGTTATATGTTTGACAATATTCCTCATTGAACAAGCTATTTATAAGATGTTAACAACACATTCACAAAAGAAGAAATAAGAAAATTGGGACAGAACACATAATTCCCCCTCCTAGCCTGGTTGGGTACATTACAGTGGCATCAAAATTGGAGATATTTCCAGCCTGAGGGAATTCTATAGTACAGATACAAATCAAGAAATCGTGACAAAATTATTACAATCCTATCAGAACTTCCAAAAACGTCTAGCAGACGGGTGAAATCATGAAGGTGGGTTACACTTTTGCTTGTTTTATGACAAAAAAAACTGTATTTTCACAAGTTATTCAACTTCCGACATATAAAAGTATTTTTTTTATTTAGAATTTCACTTTACAGTAAAAAAAAAACTTGTGA
>ML779853.1:433339-473702 GCA_009831015.1 Picea engelmannii
ACACACAGCCTCACAACGCCCTCGACACAGAGCCTCACAACGCCCTCGACACAGAGCCAATGCAAACAAAAAAATTTCTAAACAATGACAAACGATGTTTGGCAATTATATAAAAAAAATCTTTCGGCCGAACTAGTTTTCGGTCGAAAAATATTTCGGCCGAAAAATATTTCGGCCGAATAATCTTTCGGCCGAAAAACTATTCGGCCGAAAACTTATTGACGGAAAAAAAATATCCGGCCGACCAAATTTCTTCACGCAAATCGAGGGCCCGGTTATGGGTCCGTTCGATTTGACGTTTATTTTTTCGGCCGAGCAATAGTTCGACCGAAAAATATATCTTTCGGCCGAACAATATATTTAGTTCGGCCGAAAGTTGGTTTTCCGAAATTTTGGAGACCCGATTGTCACAAAAGTGTAACCCACCTTCGTGATTCCACCCAGACTATAAAAAGAATTTCACAACATTGTTAGAGAATCTTGAGTTGTTGAAGCCTCTATTTGGGAAGAGGAAGAAAAAGGGGTTCAAATATGAAGAAGTTGGTGAATAAAAGACCTCACTTCATGAGGAATGTTTAGAAGGATCTTAGATTGACCTTTTGGAGGAAAATGCATCTAGCCATAAGGAGGATATGTGCATAGAAGAGGAAAAAACATCAACTTATGATACACCATCATAGATAACCGATGAGGTCGATGGCACTAGTGTATTGTATGGGTAACCTATGATGGATCATAAAAGGATGAGGATGCAACATCTTATGATGGATATGAAGAAATGTTCCAAACAACTAATATTGAAGATACAACATCTTTCACTATGCATGATGCTTATGATGAAGGTAGTTCAAGCATGATAGTTCCTACACAAGATGAGGATTCAACACCATATCTCATTTATGATGTCGATGATGAGAAGAACGTGACTATAACTCCACATGATTATGAGATTAAAAAATACCTCTATCAATGCAATATTTGAAGGATCGATTATTGGTCGACGAAGAGAAAATTGTCCAGGTGTTGACAAGGGAAGATGGTGCTCATAAGTTTATTGAAGATATTGTTTCGAAAGATTATATGGAGAATATACAAAAAGGATTTTCAGATGGGATCTGATGCAAACGCATGACCTCTCGGTCTCTAGATATTCCTCTAGAGCCCCAATATGGCTCTCGTATCCTTGTTGGATCCTTCACTAATGCACACAAGCCCCTTTATCTCTCGTGTGCAGGCTCCAACAAAGCCCATTGGGCATTTAAAATAAGTCCCTTCCTCCTTACTCCATGGGAAGTAGGTTCCAAAACCTAGCCCCTTCTATCCTTCAGTTTAAACCACAGGCACTATCCCCTTTTTATCTCGACAGAATTTCACATCACTGCATGCTAGAACCTGGATCTTAGAAAAAATATGCTACTTCAAAACTCTCAAACTCTGGCTCTTTGGAGGATTCACCAACATAACACTCCAATTAATCTAGAATGTTTACCAACCAAATTCAATCATAAAGTGATGTGATCGGAAGTTGTGGCTCTTACCCTATCCTTCCACTCTCCAACCTTCTCCACGGTCAGATTTGAATCATCTGATATCATAGGGTTGTCAGAGACTCTCCTCCCTCCATGATTTACGGTGGATATTAGACACAACACTCCCAGATCAATGGTCCAAAAGAATTAGAGACTCCATCTTTGGGGGTTCCTCTGCTCCAAACGAAAATGACCAAACTTGTCAGATGACTGAATCATCGAATCATCAAATGACTCGGAGATCTAATGGCATGCACTTCTATATTTGATATATGGTTGAGATTCACTCTGGGAATTTGGAGTTTCAGGGTTCCTCGCCTCTGCGCTATCCTTTTCTTTGGGTGTAAATCAACAACCCAAATATAATGTTGCATCTAAATCAATAGTTGTTGTGGATTCCTCCTTCCACAACGTTTCTCCATTATCCAAAGGGATTTGAAACGCTATACCTTCTAAGCTAGAAAATACTTTGAATGACGTGTGGGCGCATACCTTGCGCTAACTCTCCTAAGATTGTAATTTCTTCGAAATTCAAAAGGACGCGACCATTTTTTCCTTCAAATGAATCCTTGTGCCCTCCTATAACCCACGCTCTTCATCCTGATATTTTATGGACTTTGTAACATTCCTTAGCGCACTCCTTGTGATGGCTTCCTATCCCTCCTGAGCTTATTACTGGTTCTGGTGTGCCCACTTAGCACACTCCTCACATA
This sequence comes from Picea engelmannii, assembly GCA_009831015.1. Classification (NCBI taxonomy): domain Eukaryota; kingdom Viridiplantae; phylum Streptophyta; class Pinopsida; order Pinales; family Pinaceae; genus Picea; species Picea engelmannii. The sequence continues at coordinate 435,582 of ML779853.1, forward strand.
ACTCTTGACTCGGTTCTTGTGAAATCATTGCGTTGGCTTTCCATGGTTCTCAATAACTCTAGTGTGCACTCCTTGCACAGCCTCTGGGTCCCAAAACACCCAAAAATCCACACAGACAGGGAATTCTATCTATTCCTTCAAAGAGGAATGTTCAAGAATTCATGTACTCACAGACATTCAGTAAAAATTCAAAAAAAAAAAAAAAACTCATTTACACCAATAACACACACAAAGATACATATGCATGAAAATATGGTTTTCTATTAAATCTGAATTCCTTTTACATTGTTTATATTATTTACAAGACTGGACAAGAAAAAAGTCTCAGTTCTCTCCTCTCCTCTTTCCAGAACTCCCTAATCTACTGAGAGAATTATAATTATATCATCAATACATTTATTCTAATACAAAATAAGGGATTCCTGAGCCTTCTCTTCCTAATGCATTCAATTACATTTAATTTACATTCAAGGATGGATTGGGTCTGTATCTCTCTGACCCTACGATTCACCTAATTACATTAACTCTAGACCTTGCTAGATTCATCTACTTGTCATCCATTTAAGGTGATTTACATACAATCTTGACCAATATAATGGATATTTGGCTTCTCAAGCCTTATATCACTTAATTACATTAAATGAGAGAATGTTAAACCAAAATGAGAAGGGTTGCACCCGCTCTCCTCGGGATCTACTCCACCCCCATGTGTTATTGTGTTGGTTGATGACTTGGGTGTTGAGTGGGAGCGATTCTCCTGCATCAGGATCACTAATGGTCAATTATGCATCATCAAAATATCACTAGAGTAGATGAAAGTCGATTACTTGCAGCTATTCATGGATATGGACCTTTCTCTTAAGTTCGTTGAAGACAAGGAAAGGGAGATTAAGGAGCTTTGTTACCAGCTTAGCATGGCACACTCTTCATCATTGACAGTTGCATTGACTCCATCATCTGTGTAGTAGTGATGCATGAGGGCATGAGTGGTACTCATGATTTGAGGGACGAACCTCTTGTGATGATTCCACATGAAGAGCGTTCAGGATTGTAGGTGTATGAGGAGAGTTTGGAAAGAGAGAGTTTTGACCATGTGCCTATATTGCATTGTAGGGATCATGAGACATTTATTTGGGCTCAAAGATTATATACATATATAGTAGTTGAGAAAATTCCTTGTGTACCATCCAACAAGGAAGTATATGCACCAATTGATTGGGGGATTGAGTATAGGACATATGTGGATACATCACTCCGGTATCTAGGTACAGTTGATATTTTTAGAGTGACTAATACAGTGTCACATATAGGATACAAGGTGGTACATGAAGATACAATCATGTGCAGTGGTATACAACAATATAAAATGGTGTACGATGCCATGCAATGGGTTTTGGGGATGTTTCCCTCGAGGATACCTGTAGACAGAGACTTCAAACATATCATTGAGTTTGGCTCACCCAAGATTGATGAGTGGATGGATGAGATTCATGGAGAGGCATATTCCTTGGATATTTATCTTCGATTAGAATATCACTATAGCGGGGACAGAGAATAGGATATCCTCGGGATTGATATCATATGTTACTTTGAGTCCTTGTTCATACCATTGGGTTTGACGAAAGCACCTGCCACTTTCTAGTCTTGCAGGAAGTGGCAGTGGAATCTAGTGTTATTTTATGATGCTACTAATATATTCAACAAGACATGGAGGGTTCACATGAGTCAGTTGGGTGAATCATGTAGTATTATAGCTATGTCAGAGTTCTTTTGTTTGAACTATGTGGTTGGAGCACAGGAGGAGATCCATATTGTATTGGGTCAGTTCATAGATATTCCAGCTCATAGAGTGATGGATGACATTATCCACTACAGAGGTTGTATAGTTGTAGCCCCTCAGCCCCCACTTAGAGAGATGATTGTGAGGGTTATGTGTGATCCACCTTTGACAAGGAATTTTAGGTACTCGTGTGAGTATGAGGCACCACAGGTGACAAGGCTAATTTCAAGGGAGGTATTTAGACTCCATATATTACTTGGGTACATTGATGATGATAGAGATTGCATATTTCATGGTACAGTTTGGAATGAGCTGAAAAAATCAACAGGCACATAGTTGATCCCTAGTACTAGGATTCCACTAGATGATGACATACCAAGAACTTGACTCATTTTGACTATGATGGTTACCATTATGGTGCATCAACAATTGATAGGTATTAGGAGCATGGGAATTCCTATTTGATGGTGGGATCTATGAATTCATTTGATTGATGGATTGATTCAGGTGATGGTTGACAGAGCCGTGAAAGTGATTGTTACACTTTATCTTTGGGATGTCAACAGAGGGGAGGTCAAGACTTTCTCTATAAGGTAGGACAGACTTGAGGCTAGTCATGGAATTACAGACTTGGACTTCAGTGAGACACTTTCACATGAGAGGATTCATGATGATGGCTTCAATCCCTTTAGGGATATTAGCTTGGGGTTCTAGTAGAGGAGGATGTAGATTGGGCACGTTGGTACGATGATGATGATAAGAGTGGTGCAGCATCACCATGGTGGTATCTTTCTAGGATTAGTTTGGGGCCATGGGATCACATTGTTTGATAGTACAGCCACTATTACAGAGGATAGCACTGACTTTGAATTTCCATGGTTTACTTTTGGGAGGCTTAGGAGTATTTTCTTGGAGGAGTGGTCTTCCAAGGAGTTGACCAAGTTTACACAGCTTATGAATGCTTGGATTATCAACAAAAATCAAGTGGATTATTGTATTATCACCTTAAAAACCAATTTTATGTGCTTTACATCATACAGGCTAGTTTGGGATCCTAGCGACTTTAGTATTTACCATATACAAATTTCTTGTGTTGACACGAAGGGAATTTGCAGATGATAAATTGGGAGATTGTCCAGACGATACTTAGATGATTGTAGTAGCCTGGGGGAGTTGGATTATTAGGAATTTTCTCTTTGACACTTGGATACAAGGTGTATTGGATTCCCTATTAGTTGATGACCACATAGACTTCTCCATGATATTTGATTTTATAGTCGGGATACATTGAATGGGTATGATTATGGATAGTGGATGTGATCCTTTGAGGCATTACAACTTGTGGATGCAGAGTGGGCACAATGTTTGGTCGACTATGATCAAAGTAGCAGAGCATCAATGTGGTGGTTCATTTCTGAGGATAGCTTGGGACCCTAGGATTTCAGTAGGAGATAGTGTAGCAATTGACATGGAGGAAAGATCCAGTTTTTCCTCTCATGAGATTGGTTCCCTAACAGAGTAGTACATTGGTGGGTTGATCAATTTATTGCACCACCAAGTGACCTTGCTTGTTGGTGGTTTTTAGGAGGCCTCTTATGTCTATATATTATTGGACCACACCTTGAGTGGAGGATGCTTCACATCTTATAGGGTGGTTTGGGATCCTGGTATCATTTTTAGTTTCATTCTAGATCAATCGATGGAGCATAAAGTCATGATGGAATTTCTTGAGGACAAGAAATATTTGGGAAGGGAGGACTTGCTATGTCCCCATTTTTTAGTTCCCCGGTTTTGTAGTGGAAGGGACTCTCATGGATTTTAATTGGAGAAATGGGAGTGAAAAGAGGGTCATTTAATGTCACTTAGTTAAGAGATAGTATATTATTAAAGTGACATTAGGCAAAGTAAAGTAATTTTAGATTAATAAATTACTTAACTATTATTAAAGTGACTTTTAATCCTAAAGTGAAAATTGGAGAGAAAATAAGGGTTATATTTGATTTAGTCAAAAAGGGGAAAATTCTGGAAGTTACATCTGATTTGGTCAAAAGGGGGAAAGATCTAGAAGGATTAATGTAGTCCAAAAGGGGAAGTTATAGAAGGCATGGAAGAAGGATATAGAAGGGGTTGGAAAACTATAAAAGAAGTGTAACCGCTCATTTCTCATTATTATGATTTGATATCTTATTGAGTTCTCTTGTAGCCAATGTTTTCATCAGGGTTTTAGGAAAAACCCTTCCACTATTGGTTTGGTTTCAGTGGTGCAATATCCACCCTAGCTACACAAGCAGGTAATCCATCCAGTATTTCCATTGGATATAGACAAGAAGGAGGAGGATCCATACAGGATCTTGATTGGAGCTTCTCTTAGGAGTTTTCTTACTATTGGAGGGATATTGTGGTATGCAGGAGGATTACGGTACTTTCTGGACAAGGTCAAGCTAAGATAGTTTCAGGTTTCTGGAGGGTTCGGAGAGATATGGTTTAAAGAATCCCCATGATTTGATCTATGGTTTTCATACGATGCCCTGCTAGATTCCTTGTACTATTCCCACGAAGACCTCTGCAAATTGGGGTTGCAGAAATTTTTTTGATCGAGCTTACAAGGTGCTGAGGACAAGATTGGAAGGTCACTTGCAGAGGGGTACTACCAGTGTTATCACTGAAATTTCATCCACAACATTGCACGCAAATGGTTACAGAAACACAGCAATTCCAACAACAATTAGTTCACCTGCAGCACTGAAATACATTCAAAAGGAAAAAACTATACAATTGGGTCAAAAATTGACAGTGTGCGCAGGCCAACAAATCCCTTAGAGCACACAATGCGCCAAGTGTGTGACTGTGTACGAGAAAATCTGCGCACTTCTATGAATGACGCATTTATGGATCTTTTCAGCCCCCCAACCACTTATGGGCCAGCTCCCAACTTGATTTGACCTTCATATATGAGCAAAATCTGAATGGGGTGTTGATCAAGGACTAGAGGGTGCCCTAAAAGGCCCCTTGTTCACACCAAGAACCAATTACATTTTTCATTGAAGAAATGCTATAAATAAGAGCCATGGGTGCACTAAGAAACCAAGATATTCATAGTATTGTTATTCTACCTCAATTCTCCCTTGAGAATCCTCTTTTCTCTTTAGAGCCTTCAAGCATCATTGCAATAGACCATTCCACTCACCTCTTGAGGGAATATGCATTGATTATCTTCACCATTTTCCATTTTCCTTCCATTGTAAGAAGAGCTCTCCATTAGGGAACTTAAGATCCATCCCAAGGAAGAAGAGGGGACTCATAAGTCCTCATTTTTCTCTACAGTGTTTTGCCTACTAATCTATTGATCCATTGGTAGAATTATGTTGGTCATTGGTTGATTTTTGTGGTTCTAAGTTTCTCATGCTTTCTAGCTTTTATTTCTTAGTTGTTTTAGTTATTTTCTTTGTTTATTACATGTGTTTGGATTGTTTAACCCACTCACAAAATTCTTTCTTGTCTAGCAGGCTCATCTACACACTCAAGTGTTGTTGTTTTGCTCACTCAAGTGACAAAACCAACACAAACAGATTGGCAACCATATTGGTGATAGGTATCAAATTCCACCCTATTTGAGCTTAGAGAGAACTTATTTTTAATCATTTTTTCTTGCAAGTACCAAAACCAGCCTAGCTCAACCTGCCAAAGGCAAAATTTAGAGCCGGAGGAGGAGTATTTCACTCGAAAATGTTCCCCCCGATGTATGACACTAAGTGCACAGATTTTCCTGCCCACATATGTGCACTCTGCGCGCCACAGACTTCTTTGCTCTGTGCATTTTGCACACTGTGCACCCTCTGTGCACCTGTCAGAATTGTAACCCGCACACATATCAAGTTTTTCAAAATTGTAAGGATTTTATGATGATTTGAAGGCCCCTAGCCTTCAGATTTTTGCTTTCATTCACTATGTAAGGAAAATGCACTCGACTTAGCTAAACATATGAAAGGTTAGCTAAACATAGGCACTTAGGGGGTAAAAAGAACCAAATATTCTCCTCTTTTGCTTTGGTTTCCACATGGATGGATTTTTTGGTTTGTAAAATTTTAAAAGTTGAGATTATTGCTATCATACATAAATCACTTACATTGGGACTAGAAATTAACTTTGACCCTTGAGTATGCTCTTCTCTCTCACCCTAGTGTGATCTTGAGAGTCATAAAGGTGGTCAAAGGGACATTTCATCTCCCTTAACAAAATATTTAGGAGAGGAAAAATCCCCCCTAGGGTTCCTCTTAGTTTTTTGAAATCATCTTAAAGTTGTAAGGGCCCATACATGCCCACATGTTGCAAACTTAGGATAGTTTTTTGAAAATCCTTTCTTAGTTTACATCACAATTTAGAGAAGTTTAAAGATCAAAGTAACGGGCCCATACATGCCCATATGCTTACAATCTAGGATAGTTTTCAATATTTCTTAGTGTAAACAACATTTAAAGAGAGTAAAGGATTTGGAAGGACCCATATGTCCACATGCTAGTTGTTTAGGGATTTTAAAATTCTGCAAGATTGTACCAATGACACTTAGTAATCTAGGTAAAAAATATTTGTAAGGACCACAGGAAGTCCACATGTTGAAATCTCACACCTAACTTATTAAAAACTTGGCACACTTTTTTCACTTGCTCACACACAAATTCACTCCTCACTCACATAATTTCTACTTTGAATAGTGGAGGTTGAAGTAGGTTTTCTCCAAAGGAATTTTGAAACATCCCACTACTTATTTTGGAAATTATCCACACTCATTAATTCAAACGTGATTGGTTCACACCCCCAATCTCTCAGCCCACCACATCTAAAAAAATTCTAAAAACTCACTAAGTTTTCCTCCACATGTGGTTCCAAAAGAACTTTTTTAGTCTAGGTAGGATCTCGGGGGTAGGAATCCAAATAACCCCCCATTATCTGGTTCTCACATTTTCAAACATTAAAATTTGAAAAATAGGGAACTTTCAAAATCCTCCAAGTCAAGTGTTCCTACACCATAAGGCAGGGAGATACCCGTGAAGGGTTGAAGGCTGAGGTCTGGTTGTTCTATGTGTTCCCCCTTGAGTCACCCAGCTCTTGAAAGGGATCCAACCCATGACCCATTTCTGAGGCCGAAAATCTAAATTTTGCACTTTGACCGAGGTACCTAGTGACCAAAATTTAGGACATCTACCCAGGTGGTGATTGTGGGTTGCAATCACACCTTGATTAGATTTTGTGTGGCTATTGGGAAATATCACCAGTTCTTTCAGGATATGCACCATCTACCCCTCATTATAACTGATTATTTAATACCTCACTAGTTCCTCTTTCGATGGCTTCAAACCCCACTGTTGAGTGCTCTTGGAAGGCCCAGTGTTATTTGAGAGGAAGGACGATATGTATTTTAGGACACGAGCATTTTTTTTTATGTGTTCCCCCATGTTGGCATGTTTACAAGCAAAGTGTGTTGGTCATTGATGGAAATATCAGAGTGTGCAGCGATGGAAAAACAGGAACAACGTAAGCTCAGGAGGATTAGCGTAGAGTCGCACACAATGCGTAGGTGTGCACCAGGGATGAGGTTAACTCATTTCCAAAGCTCAAGAGAGATAGCATACTTAGGATCCTAGACAGATCAAAGGTTGAGGCCTTTGACTCTTAAAAATTACTCCAAGTCAGGAGGATGTGTAAGCTCGGGAGGAGAAACGACAGTGATCATTGGATCCCATTCAGAATTCCCGATGACCTTCAGATTTGAATCCAGATAAGAGGAGCGCAAAGATGGAGGATAGATCTCGGGTGTTAGATCCGAGCGCAGGGTCCGACTATCATTGGATCCAGGAAAACCTGCATGTTCTTTAAAGTGTTAGGAGAAGCGGGTTTACAAAATCCCGAAATAGGCACATCAACAAAGACTCCATGTCGGAGTTTCAGATACCGAGAGTTGGAGATGTCAAGGAAACACTTCATCACAGAAATGTCGAAGTGTCGAAATGTGAAATGCCGAAAATCCTGAAACAGTCACATCAACAAAGACTTTATGTCATAGTTTCGGATATCGGGAGTTGGAGGTGTCAAGGAAACACTTCATCATAGAAATGTTGAGGTGTTGAAATGTGAAACGCCAAAAATCCTGAAACAGGCACATCAACAAAGACTCCATGTCGGAGTTTCGGATACTGGGAGTTGGAGGAGTCAAGAGTCAAGACTCTTCATCACAAGAGTCCCGAAGTGCCGAAATGCAAAATGACAAAAAACCCGAAACAGGCACATCAACCGGAGTTTCAAATACCGAGAGTTGGAGGAGTCAAGAGTCAAGACTCTTCATCACAGGAGTCCTGAAGTGCCAAAATGTGAAATGCCGAAAATCTTGAAACAGGTACATCGACCAGAGTTTCAGATACCGGGAAATGGAGGAGTCAAGAGTTGAGACTCTTCATCACAGGAATCTCGAAGTGCCGAAATGCGAAATTGCGAAAGCATTGTATGGATAATCGCTTGGTCACCACCAGTGGTCACATCGTCGAAGAGCTATAGAGAAGAGCTCGAAGAGACAAGCTCCGTTTCAGAGGTTGGGACATGGAGAGTCAAGACAACTCATCACAGAATCCTAGAAACATGAAATACAAAATGCGTGTTCAGAATTGGCCCCTGGTCATAACCTATGGTCACATCGACGAAGGCTCAAGGGAGGAAGTAGAATGAAGCTAATCTCCATTTTGGAGATCATGACTTTGAGAGATGAGATGTCTCACCACAAGAATTCTGAAATGCCAAAATGTCAAATTGCGAAATGGAGAAATAAGTGTGAGAACCATCATTTATGATCCAATGGTGCAGATTATTCAGGAATATGATCGAAGGGCTACTGTTTCTCTTCACGGTTAATCGATCAGTGGTGATTCAGTTTTTGATGTGGTTTTTGGAGGTTTAAAGTGTAACTGCTAGAAACAACTAATTGTTTATGCCAGAGGACTCGAAGAGACTTCAGGGTGATTGCCAAAGAAGCTGAAGAGTCTCAAGGAATATGTCAGTGGAATGAAGACTATTCATAGAGGCGATTGACAAAAGGAAGAGCGTTGAAGCCTGTAACTTCAATAGAGAGGATGAGCTCAACTATGATAGAGAAAACAAAGAGTCTCGACTGCTAGAGAGCCTAAGGAATCTCAGCATAACACCCAGTGATGATGAACACATGGGCATAACTGCCAGAAAAGATGAGGAATTGCCATGATGATGAGATAGAGGACTCAACACGAGGAGAAGATGTAGAACAGAGAGAGTGTGTTGATGCTTAAGCGAGCGAAGCAGAGAAAAAATTGAAGTGTCAGTGAACAACCAGATGAACAAGACTATGGCATGTTGAAGAGCAAGCAGAGGCACTATGCATGGAGGAGGAAGAAGGTGCACAGATAGTATAAATACATAGAACAGAGAAGAGATGGGTGTTGTTGTTGAGAGGGATTTATGCACGTAGAAGGAGGTAGAGTGCAGCAGCTGAAATGCACAGAAGAGGAATGGTGCATTGAAGGGACATGGCGCAGAGAGCATAAAAGGTAGAAGAACATAAAGCATAAGGGGAGTGTGCAGGAAGACACTAATGTAGGTAGAGTAGAGCAGTGTAGTAGAACAGTGATAAGACTGGTTATCCATTGATAAATATTGTATCACTGTGATAATATTATATATAGAAAAAATTATATTTAAGGGTGGTTGGGAGGTGCTAGGGAGGACTATTGTCCTCAGAGGTTCAAGTGGGTGCTTGAACACAGGGAGTTGTAGCTTCCATCTGGTTGCATCTAGAGAAACTAGGGTGGCGAAGTGGTGCAAGGGAGAACTGTTGTTCTCTGTTATATAGGTTGGTTCCTGTGTGATTGGAAGTTGGTGCTTCCATCCAGTTGGTGTTGGAACACTTAGGGAGTTGGTTCTTCCTTTTAGTGGGTGCTAGAGAAACCAGGGAGTTGGTGCTTCCTTCTAGTGGGTGCTAGAGAAACCATGGAGTTGGTGCTTCCTTCTAGTTGGTGCTAGAGAAACCAAGGAGTCGGTGCTTCCTTCTAGTGGGTGCTAGATAATTCAGAGAGTTGGTGCTCTCAACAAGTAGCAACTTGAAAAACAGAGGTTGTAGCCTCATTATGAGTTGGTTCTCATAAGTATGATAATGTACAGCATGTAAATATTACTTTTCATATAAAGAAGAAGAGGTTTTTACCCCTTATGGGTTTCCTCAGGAAATATTTGTCTTTGTGTATCTCTTATGTGTGAATAATGTTGAATTTTCTATTGCTTACTTCCCTTCATTATTGTGATTGTCATTGAGTTCTCTGTAAAGAGTTAAAATAAGAAAACTTGTTTAAGCATGATAAAAACTGATTCACCCCCCCCCCCCCNNNNCACACAGACAAAATCCACCTATCCACATGTTTTCTTATTTACAGTTGATTTATGTATGATGCTCATTTGATTACATGCAATTGTGAGTTGTATTATCTTGTGAAGATACAAATTATACAATGCTTTTGTTCATTTATTTATCTTACCATCATTTTCACACATTCACTTTGTTAGTCGGACACCATAGGGGACCCACAAAATCCTCGTCGTTCCAAACGCTTGCAGAATCTTCCTCCTATTCTAGGAGGAGTCCCTAGTCTTGCCAACTCATCGTCTCAACCATCTCACACCACCGTGAGTGCTACTATTTTGGGATCATCTTTAATTGGTTCCACTTTGCTTGGGTCCAATTCCCAAGTCCATCCATCCACTAGTTCTCCTTCGCACGGAGGCGAGGGGGAGAATTCTTTTCAAGGGAGAAGTAAAAACCCACTCAATCCCTCTGAAGGGACGAGTCCACCACCTTATCACACAATGGTTGGAACTAATCCTCCACCAAATCTCCCTATGCCATACACAGCATCCCTTAACATTCCTGATTTAACCAAACTCATGAATGATCCCATTTTGCATGATCCCACTTGACCCAATATGCTGACCAAACTACCTTCAAATATTCCAAAGTTTGAAGGAAAACCAAGGGATGATCCCTCCAACCATGTTATGACCTTCCACTTATGGTTCTCTTAAAACAACATCATGGATGATTCCATCTATTTAAGTTTGTTTCAATGCATTCCCACTGGTTCCTCATCCAAATGGTATGTGGACGAAAAATCAGGGTCTCATGCGACCTTTGAATCATTGGCTAAAGCCTTTTTGTCATTTTTCCAACTACTAGTTCGTCATGATACTGGCTTACAACTCCTCTCAAATTTCAAACAAACTACAGCTATCCATATAGTTGATCACATCCATGAATGGTGTCGGCGTCGTAGTTTGTGCAAAGAAGAAACCACCAAAGAACAACATCTTGATTGGTTTCTCAAATCACTTGTCTCTGTTATTTCCAAGGATGTAGCATCCACCTTCCCTCAAATAGAGGAGGAGTCCATCAGCAAGGCTCAACAGTTTGACCTCATCTATTCTCAATCAGGTTACTTATACACATTGTTTACTGATGCACCTAGACCCACGCCATTTGGCCAGGACAAACCTGGGATGTCCCACGTTGCGGATGGGTTGGTTGGTTCCATGACGTACCAACAACCTTACAACCAACTACCACCTATTTATGGTGCACCTCAATATCTTCAACTGTGTCAAGGGCCATCTTATTACCCTCTGCCCCCTTACCAACATCCATATCCTATTTCTCCCCCACAAATAAGTGGACCCCCACCGGTACCCATGATGCATCTGGCCTCTCAACCAAGTTTGAGTTCACCTTCTACCTCAGCATATAACTTGGGAACTAGTAAAAGCGCTTCACCTTCCTATGCGCCCTATCGATCGTTTCCACCAAAAAATCCATATTTTTTGTTTCTCGATCCTCCACGGCCAATTTATCCTCCAAAAGGACACCCACATGTTGGGGTTAATTTTTTTCAGCCCTCTCCCATCTAACAGCTTTAGACTTTTGAACAGTTGAAAACAGAAAATCTGGCCCATCAGTCAAATAATGCCAAGAAGAAAGGGAAAAAATGAAACAATAATAACCCAGGACCAGAAAGAAATAACCCCCAACAAAACCATCTCGTTGGGGGCAACCAGAATCAAGGAAACTAGAACCCCCAAGGGGAAAATAATAGCAAACGACAAGGGAATACCAACAACAATCTTCAGACTAACTTCCCTTGTGCTCTTTGTGGTGAGTATGGATACTATACACACCATTTCCCCCAAATTTTTGAATTCAAACAGATGAAAGACTCCATGAACGTGCAACACCCTCCATCGTCATCTGCCCCTCAGTAAGCCCCACAACAGTACTTGCAACAGCCACCTCCAGTCATTTTTCAAAACCCTATTCCACACCAAGTTGTGATGAATACCCAACAAGAGGTACACCCTGCCCCACCACAAATGGGGCAGTATCAAAACCGAGGTCCCATTCAACCTGGAAAGCTGGTCGATTGCAACATCCTCCTTACTAGAGAAGAATAAATTATTTTGCAAACACACGGTCGCTAGTATGGTGTTCCCTCTAAATCTACACCAACCACTTCGGAAGCAGATCTAGCTACATTCGAACAACCTTGATGACTCTATGACCTAACACTGAACCAAACATTCACATACCTTTCATTCCATTACGACTGAATGTCAATAACCCTCATGCTAGGACAGACCATAACTACAGTTTGTTCGACGATTTAGCTCAGTCTCCTGCAACCATGTCTATATTGGAGGTCCTCTAAACCTTTCCAACTCAGTGGAAATCCTTACTTTCCACCTTGGGGGTAGTCAACCCGGTTGATACTAGACTCATCACCTTTGATCTAGATAGCGGAGAACCACGCCTCCCCGCCTCGGTATCTTTTTAGATACCAGTTAAAATCTGGAACATCATAGTACATCGATGTATCATTGATGAAGGTGCATCCACATGCACCATGTCCAAAGTATTTTAGAAGAAACTCAGCTCCCCTGAGCTAGTACCATCTTCCATCACCCTGTGAGCTTATGATGGTCGACCCTCATCTCCTGAAGGGATCTTCTAGAATGTCCCCATCGAACTCGGGTGAAAAACCATCCTCATCGACATTTAAGTTATCGACACTCCACTTGATTAAAATATCTTGTGTGTACATAGATACATATATGCTATGAAGGTGGTGGTCTCTTCTTTGTTTCGAACAATGATGGTCCCCCACAATGGGAAAATCATCACTATTGACCAAATTACACATTATGAGCCTAACTATTCCACCAACATTGACAACATTATCCCCCTCATCCACACTATATTAGATGCATATTCATTCATTGATATGGGTCTCATAATTTTCAAGGGCCCCTCCTTGTTGGGGGCATATCATGGAGTGCCACCCCTCCTACACCCTTCAACACAAGTGTGTGTAGTGTATTCTAATGGAACAGATATCGGAGACACCATTCCTCCCACCAAGGCCTCTCCTCACATCAACATTCCACTAGTTGAATAACTATTACCATAGGAATTCCCTGAGAACCCCAATGCATCACTTACCCCTGATCCCCCCCCCCAAGGGGAAAATCCTAGTATGGGAGATAGTCCCCCAAGCCCTTACCCAAATTCCCTTCTTCTACCCCCCACCTGGAGTCCAAGCATTCCAAGTAGTTGCAACCATTACCCTTCCTAATATGGTGCTTGACATCCCTGTATCATATCTTCATCCACCCATGATGGTTCCTCAACCATATCTCCCTCCTTAGATAGAGGGAATCTCAATGCAGATTCCAGTACAGGCTCCTGCCGCACCACCCTCACTCCCAATTGTTGGCACCACTATCACTGTTGGGGGAAGACAACAGAAGAAATATCCCACAGCTCCACTTCCTCCCCGAGTTCAACCTCCTTACGCACTATGCAAAAGAGAAGGGAACCCCACTAATAGATGTCTTACTCTTCCCAAGTTACACAATTTGATCCAAATCCCTAAAGAAAATACATTGCTCGCCACTTCACCAAGTACATCCAGTGCTACTACAACATCCTCCACTATAGGCAGTAAAGGGTTGTGAACCAAATTTTCTTGTGCCATCTGTTCAGAATATAGCCACTACACTCATCATTTCCCAACTCTACCTTAGTTTCACAAGATGCTAGTTGCAGTACGCCAAACCTCTCAGCAAGAGCCCTCTCTGCTACCCCTTACTGGTGCTCCTATCACTGACATTTGTTATGTCTCTTCATCAGTCCCTGAGGAGATGAGATGTCCTTGCGCTCTCTGTGACTCACTTGCTTACTTCACATATCAGTGTCCTTTGATTGTTTCATATTGAGGTCATCATTCAACCCATTTTCAACCTCATCTGACCACCTCACCACTGGTAATGCTTTCTCCAAATACTTTTAATATTACCTACCTTGAACTCGAGTCACTTCTCATCCCTCCATGGTTCACAGTTCAACTATCTAAGGATATTCCCTCGAATCCTCCCAATTCTCCGGTAAATTCCCCACAGAAGATCTTTCCCCCCACCAGATTTCATAACCCATAGTGTCTTGACATTTGTTTTATGTCAAGAAAGACATCATACACTATATGTGATATCCCATATACATCCTCACCACTTGAGGAAACCAATTCTCACCCATTGACAGTTCCCCCGGTCACCTCCCAAGATCCCTTGTATTCTTGCATTTTCCACTGCGACAAAGATGTCCTTGAGGAACTCACTATCCCCGATTTCCCATGGAATGTGCTCCATCACCAAGAACTTTTTCTCTCACAAAATGCCTTTCACCCTCCTATTCAACCCTCCATATGCACAATCGAAACCAAGTATTTTATTCCTTCAGGGCATATAGACTGGTTCAACAACCCTATCCCTGCCCCTAATGATTTTGAAGAAGGCAACATGGCCAATATATCCCCCACCATAAAAATTGGCATTTCCATTAAACCAATAATCATAGAAGAAATCACCATTGGTGATGCATGCTCCCCTAAAGAACTTGCAGCTTACAAAGCTCTCTTTCGGGAATACTGGGATATTTTTCCTAGTAATATACAGAGATGCCCGGCCTTGATCAATATATAGTCAAACATCGAATCGACACTTGGCCAGATGTTGCCCCAATTCATCAAAAGCAATGCCCTCTTCACCCATCCAAAGTTATGGCTATCAAATCATAAATTGACAAGCTACGCACTTCTGGATTCATTTACCACATTGCATATACCTCATAAGTCTCCAAGCCCATCCCCATTAACAAAAAACAAGGCACTATTTGGTCTATACAGATTTTCACGATCTCAACCATGCTTATCCTAGAGGTAACTTCCCAACCCCTTTCATCGACCAAATTATTGATGAATGTTTCATCCATGAGGCATTTTCCTATATGGATGGGTTCTCTGGCTACAATCAAATCCAAATCCATCCAGCAAATTAGTATAAAACCTCTTTTACTACCCCTTGGGGTACCTTTTCCTATCGCTTCATGCCTTTTGGACTCAAGAACACAGGGGCTATGTTCCAATGGGCGATGATCCATGTTTTCCATGATCTTTCTCACATCATCCTTGTTTATTTGGATGACCTCACTTCTCGATCCAAAAAGCAAACTCAACATTTAGATGACTTACGCATCATTTTCCAATGATGTTGCCAGTACAATATCTACTTGAACCCCCTCAAGTGCATATTTTGCATCACTGTCAGACGCCTCCTTAGATTCATTGTTTCCCAACACAGCATCATGATGGACCCCCTCAAGTTCCAAGCTATCACATAAATTCCACCACCTAGGAATTTATGCCAACTACAGAGCCTACAAGGAAAATCCAATTTTTTGCATCGCTTTGTCCCAGATTACACAACTCACACGCATCGTTTCCTCCGCTTATTACGTCATGATATCCAATTTTTATGGGATGAACATGCTCAAACTGCTTTTGATGATTTCAAAGTGGACATATCCAATGCCCCTTTGATTAGTCCCCCGGACTATGATCGCAATTATATCCTCTACTTGTCAGCCTCAGTCGTCTTAGTAGCAAGAGTCCTCGTCCAATTAGGGGATGAAGGGAATGAGCATGTCATTTACTACATCAGTAAAAATATTCCAGGGTCACCCATGAAATATAATCATGATGAAAAAATCACCCTCGTATTTTTCCTTGCATTCCAAAAATTGTGCCATTATATCCTACTTTGAACTACCAAGGTCGTAGTAGATTCCAACACCATGCAGTACTTTCTTAGTCGAAAACAAATTAATGGAAAATTTTCCTGATGGATCATTATCCTCCAGGAATACTACTCAGATTTATCAACTCCCAAAAGAAAGAAAGTGCTTGTCCTTTCTGAACTCATTAAAACTTTTCCCTTAGACACTAAAGCATCCCCCATCAATACGGATTTCCTCGACGAACACCTCTTCTCCATCCCCTTTGATGACCCCTGGTACCGTGACCTTCTCGTCTACCTACGGACACCGAATTTTGGGTTTCATCTCTATCGAGACGATCATTGACGCATTCTCCATCAAGCCCCTCGATACCTCCTCATCGGAGACGTCCTCTATCGACACATAGTCAACACCATCCTTCATCGATGTTTGACCATTGAAGAAGCTGAAAAAGTCTTGAACAATTTCCATAACAGTGCTTGCGATGGTCACCTCTCAGGTATGTCCATCACCCAAAAAATCATTCGAGAAGGCTACTTCTAGCCCACATTGTTTCATAACTACATCCACGCTATCAAGCAATGCAAAAAATTCCAGTTGTATGCAAACAAAGCACGAGCTCCACTATCTCTTCTACATCCAGTCATCATCATTGGCCCCTTATACAAATGGGGAATAGACTTCATGACTTTACATCCTCCGTCCAGTAATGGACACAAGTACATTGTTGTGGCAATACATTGCTTTACCAAATGGTTCGAAGCCATGCCCACTTTCAATAATACTGCTGACACAACAACGTGTTTTTTCATCAACCATGTCATTACCTGATTCAGAGTCCCACTACAGTTAGTGTTCGATCACGATAAACAATTTGAGAATAATATATCCGTGAAACTCTCATCAAAGTTAGGCTTATACCATGAGTTTGCCTCCCCATACTACCCTCGGTCGAACGGAAAGGTCAAGGTTGTCAACAAAATCCTCAAAACCATGCTACAACGTATTGTCAACAAACATAAGACCAACTGGCATCATGTGTTGTTTTCCGCATTATGGGATTATCATAGAGCAGTCAAAACTACCACCAATTTTACACTGTTCCACCTCATCCATGGGATAGAATCCACCCTCCCTATCGAGTGTGAAATCCCCACATTATGCACTTCCATTGAACTATTACCTAACACTGCTCCAATGGAGCAGTGCCTGCTAACCTTATATTCATTGGAAGAAGATCGCCGATCTTCATTACAGAACAATGAGGCAGCTAAAAAAGGGTCCAAAGCCACCTTCGACCACCATGTAAATATTTTCTCATCCAGCGAAGGAGATCTCATCTTAGCCTACGATATCTCCCATGATACACTCGGCCATGGAAAATTCAAGTCACTATGGCATGGACCCTACATCGTCCAACACTGCCTCACTAAGGCGGCATACATCCTGGCCCCTCCAGAAGGCTAACCTCTCAAATAACCCATCAACAGGTTGTACCTAAATAATTTTTATGCCTAAGCATAGCCATTCTACCTTAGGTTTTTCTTTGTACACATTTGTAGAGTTTTTAGTCTTATTTTCCACCACCATTCCACATGTTTGATCTATCATTTGTTTTATTGACATATGCATCATCCATCATCCTACTACATCGGTTATGCTGACGGTGCCAGCTGCTAGACCCAGAATCTCTCTTCGGCTGCTTGGTCCCTCTATACCCCCTCACATGTGTTGCTCCACTCTAGTGGTATATGTTTGGGCTCGGCCACCAACAACCAAGTTGAATACGCTGTCATCATTGGTCTCCTTGCCGAGTCCAGACACCGCCACATTTGTAACCTTAGCGTTCTATTAGATTCCCATCTTTTCATCCTGTGGCTCAACAATGTATATTATGGTCGTGATCCTTGCCTCTTTCACAAATACCTGCAAGTTAGACTCTTATCTCGCAACTTTGATTCAATCACATTTACACATATTCCAAGACAATTTAATCAAACAGTAGATCATATGGCTAACCTAGTATTAGATTGGCATTCATCACATCAAAACATCTTCACATATACATAAACATCATATATCTGTCACATCATATAGAAAAGACATCATAAATCATAAAAAACATCAACACATCAAGACATACATGATCCAAAAAATATATGCCCATATATATATATATATATATATATCATCATCATCATCATCATCATCATCAATAATGTCACATGTGTTTACAAAAAAACAAGGTACATTGTCTGTAGGCCAGTGAGTCCCCTCACCCCTATAGGTACAAAATGGGTACCCCCTACCCTATACAAAATTGGCTCTCAAGCCTATATAATACACATCTCAGCACTCATGTTTCCCCTAGATCTCCCCCCCAAGTTCCTCTATCAGTTGGAGGAGCTCCACCAGCTAGGGGCCCTCCAGGTCTAGGGGGAATCCGACCACTCATCGTTTCCCCCGCTACATCTTCCCAACGAATCAGATTCCTCCACTCCGTAGGTAAACCCACGCACTACTCTAGGACCTCCTCATCCTGGATGCGGGCCCACATCACCTCCGATACACCCTGCAACACTCGTTCGAAGCAGAGATGTAGGTCATCTAGCATCCCTCCGACCTCTACCTGTAGCTCATGTGTCATTCCAACACCAGTGTCATCTAGTTTCCACCTCTACCCCGCCCTCGACTCTACTAGAAACGGTTGTATTGGTCCTTGATGGGTTAGCTCCCCGGCCATCTCTGCCTCTCGGCCTCGGGGTCCCACATCTACAAAACAACATGAAAGGTATATTTGGCATCCATATATACATATATAATCATATGCTACACTATAAAAATCATAAAACATAAATACACAGACATACCTCTCTGATCCCAGTCCTCCCCGAGAGGCAGCATCATACCAAGGTCATGTCGGTAATCCATACCATCATATGGATATCGTAGTATCACTTGTATCATTTATCACCACATGCGTGCCATCATGGTCATGAATTAATGGCCACCCTCTACTCCCCCATGTCGATCTATCACATGGGCACACTACATCAGATGCATCTCTCGCGGCCTTGCTAGCTCCAACAAAATCCTAGGGTGCAACAGGGGAACCCTCTCTAGAAACCAATCCACCAAGATGGAACCAAAGGAAAAATCACCAGAGTCATATGTATGACACCGTTGAATATTCCCCATCATCCTAGAATGTAGCATAAGCCCCCAAGAAAAATGTTCCCCATCCAGGACCCTCTCCACGATCCTCAGCTGACCTCCGATGATTTGTTGAGTCCCCAAGGATGCATATATCCTCACTACCATGGTGGAGATGCACTCTGTCAGGATCTCATCAATCACCTCAATCCAAATGAGTGAACCTGACATCGGGTTTGGCCCCGAGCAGTGGCGACACACCAAGTCATTCACTCTCTCATCCCCTGGTAGTTGGGGGTCAGCAGGAAGGGCCATCCCATGGAATGGGAGCCCCGTCAAAAACTAGACATCCTTGACCACCGAGAATGTAAGTTAATGTCCTCTCACAATGAAGAACTATAGATCATTGCTCCATGTTGCTATAAGGTACTGGAGCAGGAAATCCTACAACCATATCAACGGGCAGTCAAAGAAATTGAGAAACCCGTAGGCTTCCAAGTGCCTCTGAAATCTCAGTTGTTGTCTCACTACCTCCCAGAGACACTCCCAAACTCTCTCTCTCCAATGAAATAGCATCGTACTCTCTGGTCAAAGATGATCACCTGCATCCACACAAAAACACTTGGTCAGCCCTCATAATCTATAAAAAGAAACATCAAAATTTCAAAATTTCAAACACCCTTAGCCTTGCCTCCAATGCGCGGCTTTCACCCATACAAGTGTGCACATGTGCATGTATGTTCATTTCACAGTTGTGCACTCATTTTCCACTATCATAAAAATATTTTCACATCCCATGTGCAACTATCACCTAGACAGGTGCGCACATATGTGCACCTATTCTCTAGACAGTTGCGCATTGATGCGCAGCTGTCTGAGAAACAATTGCACATAGTGCACAGCTATCATTTTAGCAGGTGCGCATCTCATGTGCACACTTACTTCCCTACCCCATGCTCACATGCGTGGAAGTGTCAAGAACAGTCGCACACTATGCGTGAGATAAGGATTTATACCCGTGCATTGTGTGTGGGTATTCTTCCTTCTCCCGTGCACTAGTGGACCCCTACCCAAAATATACCCTTGTATGGCCATCTATACACCCCCTAACTATAGTATATCAATTTCAATTTGTGCAGGAGGATGGGACCACTAACCTAGCTCTCACAAATCCTAAATCGATCAACTCACGCTCCTGTAATCTCCAAATCTCCTTAGAATTCTCTCGTCAAATCACTATAGCGGCAGGTACAAGTGAGGTGGAATTATGGGCCCACCAGCCATATATAGTCCCTTTTTCCAAACTTCCACACTCAGTTACAGGATCCCAAATCCTCTTTTTTCTAATCCATTCTCATCCATGGGATCCTGGTCCCACCATATACACATTCACATTCCTTGGGTCATCATTTGAACTTGGCCCCGGAGGAGCATTTTTCTCACTCATGGTCAGGTACGCATGCTCATGTTCAAAATTAACACATATTTTTTATATGTTCTTTATCATAAAATATTGTTCACGTCGGGTATTTAGTTTTCATGTGTGTAGGTACTTGGTCATCAAAGCAATGCAGTTCCTTCAGGTATATGTTCGTCACTAGCATGCAATTATTCCCTTTGTAAATCAATTGCATCTCCCAGTCACACCCTCTGACGTTTACCTTTAGGGTCCTTACATCCATATCCATAGTACCATCACCTCTATTGCATTTTGGTACTATCACCTGATAGCACTCTCCCCCACATGAGTTGTCCCATTGATATTTCCCCTTGGAAAATTAACACTCATGCCAATTTCACCTCCTAGGGATGGGAGTCTTGATAGTCTTATGCATTTCTGAGAATGAGCCACATACTTCTTCTCATCATATTGTTATCTTTCCCAAATGGACTCTCATACCATATCCTCTTTGTTCTATTGACTATGCCTCCATGGTATCATCATCCCTCCATCTCATCCACCATCAGTTTTCCCATTTGCAGATTTTCCTCTATTCATTTACCTCATATAGAAACCCACCCATGGGGTCCCCACCCTCCACCAGTTCTATTTCACAACTTGTGCCCTCATAGGCCAAGCCATCTTTCACTGGGGCACCTGTTTTTGTATCTATACACTCAACCCAACTAATCCTTTATTTATTTGGTAATTGTAAAAAGCCTTTGTTTCCAGTATTTATGTAGCTTTTTGTCATCACCATTGATGACCTTCTTTTCCCAGCAAAGCAACCTATGATGCCCTTGGTTGGGGAATCCATTCTCTCTTTTCATTCTGACATCATTCAAAAAACCCAAGTATCCCAAGTCCATGTACCCATACTCTATGATTTTTCCCACTTGGTTAGCCTCTGGCACAGTTTAACCCGTATTTAGTCTTCCCCCTGACACTAGATACAATTTTACAGTTGTTGCTAATCATCCTTCAAAATTCCCCAACCAAGGGTAGTATTGAGTCTCACTGCATCTTGACTTCATTCATGTTACTTGTCAGTACTTGATATCATCTTAGTGGATTTCACGAATCCATTTTCTTCTTAGAGTCATGTCTCCCTTTCTGTCGACATCAGCATTGTTTCCAGAAGGGCAGCAGTATCTTGACTCTCATTACCTTTACAATGAGGAGTCTTGGATGACATAGAGAGAATCATCATTTCTCTCTGATTTTGTTGACCCCCATAACATTAGACTTCAACAAACTCTCATGTTATGGTGGGTCTTACTATGAAACTATTGTAGTTTTTTCATACCAACCGAAGACCTCTGAATTCGTTAGGCATTCAACGCCTACGAGTCATCGACAATTCTTACAGACGTCCTTGCCTCACTTCAAAGTATGTTCACCATTTAGAACTGTCATTTGTATTACCAACAGCCCCGGAGGGCATTGTAGTTATCTACACCAACATACATCTTCAGTTACAGTCTCACATTTTGGTTACATGACATGAGCATGAGGCATGCCTGCCTCGTTTGTACACAAATTTTATTTTTCTCCCTAGAGAAATGTTTGGGTCCCATAGTTTTCCCTCTCCCTCTAGCAGATCACTCTTGTAGTTCCTCTCAGCACTCTTCATTACAATGGCACTCTTAGTAAAAGAAACATTGATGTATTTCAGCTATACGTATACTCCTAACCTCACACATCAGGGGGCATCTATTATCACTTAAATTTTGTCTGTAACATTGCACACAAATGGTTACAGAAACAAGGCAATTCCAACAGCAAATAGTTCACCTGCAGCACTGAAATGCATTCAAAAGGAAAAAACTATACAATTAGGTCAGAAATTGACATGCACAGATTCACCAAATGAAGCGTGCGCAGTGTGTGTGGGCCAACAAATCCCTCATATCGCACAATGCACCAAGTGCGTGACTGTGTACGAGAAAAGCCGCGCACTTCTATGAACAGTGTATTTATGGATCTTGTCGGCTCCCCAACCACTTGTGGAGTAGCTCCCAACCTGATTTGACCTTCATATCTGAGAAAAATCTTAATGGGGTGTTGGTCAAGGACTAGAGGGTTCTCTAAAAGTCCCCTTGTTCACACCAAGAACCAATTACATTTTTCCTTGAAGAAATGTTATAAATAAGAGCCATGGGTGCACTAAGAAACCAAGATCTTCATAGTATTGTTATGCTACCTCAATTCTCCCTTGAGAATCCTATTTTCTCTTTGGATCCTTCAAGCATCATTGCAATAGGCCATTTCACTCACCTCTTGAAGGAATAGGCATTGATTGTCTTCACCATTTTCCATTTTTATTCCATTGTAAGAAGATCTCTCCATTAGGGAACTCAAGATCCCTCCCAAGGAGGAAGAGGGGACTCATGAGTCCTCATTTTTCTCTATGGTGTTTTGCCTACTAATCTATTGATTCATTGGTAGCATTATGTTGGTCATTGGTTGATTTTTATGATTCTAATTTTCTCATAATTTCTAGCTTTTATTTCTTAGTTGTTTTAGTTAGTTTCTTTGTTTATTACATGTGTTTGTCTTGTTTAACCCACTCATGAAATTATTTCTTGTCTAGCAGGCTCATCTAGACATGCAAGTGTTGTTGTTTTTCTCAACCAAGTGACAAAACCAGCACAACAACCGGAACAGAGCAGCGCCAGGGACAATAGAGTGGCATCATCGCAGGTTTCTCTTGTGATGTAGTGGTTTATGTAGTTGCCTCGCAACCATTAGATTTGTGTTATGCAGTTGTTATTACAGCCATTAGATGTCATTGTATTGGTCTTGTGATTTTTCCATCCATAATAAATATTCCATGTTATCTGCTATATTTAATGTGTAAGGGATGTATGTTATATGTTTGACAATATTTCTCATTGAACAAGCTATTTATAAGAAGTTAACATCACATTCACAAAACAAGAAATAACAAAATTGGGACAGAAAACATAATTCCCCCTCCTATCTTGGTTGGGGACATTATAGATGGACTATTGTGCACTCCATATTTAATGCAAGGTTGTTTTAGCTCAAGAGAACATAATTTGTTTAGAAAATGTTTTCATTTTGGAGGACTATTGTGCATTTCCTACTTAACACAACATTGCTTTCCTGTTACCTAGAGAGGAATGTGTTGGTCCAAAAGAACCTACAACAAAATAAGCTAATATAGAATCCATTCCTACTTAAAGATATGTTTTCATACAACAAGACACATTTTTTGGGTTTGTAAAATAATAATTATCAATTTTTTTAGCATGTAACCAATAGAAAGGAAGTTTTATAGCAATAAATTTTCAATATTAATGACATAAGGAAGCCCTATTGATACTACACAAGAACCACTAATATGAAGCCCTGAAACTTCTACAAAAGAACCAGTCGCATGAAATAAAACATCACCATGTCATGAGTCCTGAAACTATCATGATTCACTGCTACTACTCAAGTTATTACATTGTTGTTGCTACTCTGGTTTTTATATTATGTGCAAAAAATGATTTGTTTATATATTGAGATCCATGTATTGGATGGTCATGATTTTGGTGAGGAGAAGAAATAAAATAAGACAAGTATGCTTGGAAAATTTCACAAAATCAGTTTGTAATTTGAGGAAAACTGGCGAAAGAAGCTTGTTTCTACTCTTATATCACTTTTGCTACAACCCCTATAGAAAATTATTTTCTTATATCTTGAGGTCCATGAATCAGATTGTCGTGATTTTTTGTATATAGAGGCATTAAGTTGGGATTAAAAAATTCACCAAAAATCTCCTTAATCTGGATTACCATTTGCATGAGATGGCAATTTTCCAAATCTGTTGCAACTCCCTCTGTAGATTTGTTGCAAATCCATTAGGTTTGTTGCAAATCCATCAGGATTATTGCAGATCCACCATAATTGATAAAATTAATTTGAGGATGATATTTTTGGAGTTTGTAGGATGGTTCATGACAACTTATACCAGCATAAGTGGATACATAACAAGCAAATCATTCAAGGTAAAAGGAAAAATGTTAACAACAGAGAAGGATATGCATTGGAAAAAGAGAAGCATCTATAAAGCTTGGTTGATACATAGGTAATAGGTTGCATGAGGGCATGCAACATATTCATTTTGGGGGAGATGATGGGTCGCATAAATGACATATTTTTGCATCCTCTTGTCCATGTTTTTAATCCCTTTCTGCTTACTTGTGATCATGTATTAGTCTGTTTTAATGCTTATGTATGGGATTTAGACCCAAAGTGTTTTCCATTGCAATTCCTTAATATTTTGTGTGCATTATGGTTAAATATAGAGAAATAACATATTTTTCATTAATCTTTGAAAAATGGGTTAGTCTGTTGATTGTTGCAAAACTAGTTGTCACTATTATTAATCCTATAATAGAAAATATATGAAGTGGGTACTTGATATTTTTAACATGAGACATTATCATGTCAACATAAGCCTATCCTAAAAATTTCTCAATAACCCACATCGTAATTTTTGAGGAATTAGCATTTTATTATTTGCCGCAAAACCCACGCAAAAGTTGTGACACATCACAAAAACGGAAACACCCACGCAAAAGATGAAACACCACACAAAAGCTACAAAACCCACACAAAAGTTGTGACACCTCGTAGTTGTTGTAACACCTGCAAGTGTCATTGTTGTAACACCTTCTAGTGTCGTTGTTGTAACACCTGCATGTGTTGATGTTGTAAAAACTATGTAACACCCATGTTTCCCCCAGCTTGTAATTAATCATTAATCATAATCACCATGCTATGGCATGGGAACAATATAAATGTATTATTGT
This sequence comes from Picea engelmannii, assembly GCA_009831015.1. NCBI lineage: Eukaryota > Viridiplantae > Streptophyta > Pinopsida > Pinales > Pinaceae > Picea > Picea engelmannii. The sequence continues at coordinate 460,967 of ML779853.1, forward strand.
TTATATTGCCAATGACTGACTGTGGGGGTGAAGCCTTGAAGTACTGGCCATGATATCACTAGAGGAAAGAATGTGAAAACTATAAGAGAGGGTTCATTATGTCGAATGAACCCAAATTTCCCTTTGATGAGGATAATAAACCTCCTCTCGATCCCAAGGAAGAATCAGTTAATGAAGAAAGTACCGATGGTTGAACCATCAACCACCCCCATGAATGGAAGCATGGTCTAGATGCAGAAGGTAATCCTAAAGTACCACAAGGTCCTACAGACCCAGGATGACCCAAGTTTCCTTCTGATAGAAGGAACAAGATAGGAAGGATGTGCATGCAAGACATGAGGAGAGAAGAGTACAGACCACAGGGATTTCTCTAGCTGAGGACGGGACCTGAGCAGAAGGTTGTGAGCTTGATGTTGAGGAAGCATCTGATAAACCTCGCAGAAGTTGTGAAAGAGAAAGGATCTTTGAGAATTGGCATAAACTCCCTAGTGATAACATCCCTTGGCATAGGGGTGGCCAGAGCGCTAAGAATGAATGCCTCTGAGCCTATGGTTGGGTGGAAATGAGAACGCCCAAAGTCAGTTAGTTGGTTGCAACATGTAATAGATAAGTATTCTCATATCATGTGTAATTGAACTGTAACTGTAAATTAAAGTTGGATATCTTATGAATGTTTCAAGGATGTGCATGCTTTCTTAATTATTATACTATATCCCTTTAATTATGCTTGATTGTGTATTTAAGAAAGTAAGGAATTATCTGGCTTGTACATGTAAATACTCGAGCCTTGTGGTGGCTCAAGTTAAAATAAATGAGTTGTGAGTTCGTCGACCTTGGGAACAGTTTCACGTATGCATGTCGACACTCCCACTCATTTTGAGTCTCTTGGAGGAAGGAGTATGTTAATCTCAATAGAGGTAGTGCATGTATGCATAAGCTCTCTGTGAGGTGGGCAGAGACCGAGAACCTTTTAAGTTCTAGAGTTGATGAATGAGCACAAGGGGTGCACGGAAGATTCTTCTAAGTGTTAAATTTAGGAGAAATAGTGCATAGTGCCTAAATATTTTAGAGATGACGAAGCTCAGGAAGGATAGCAAGATTCATAGAGAGGATCTTAACAGTCCGTCATTTGGGGACACGTGGCAAGCGATCTGTTACTTTGGAGGATAGCCACTTCGAAGAAAAGTAGAACAAGAACTCCCGAAGGCCCGGAGGTCAGAGTCCACCTAAGTTGTCGATCTCAAAGGACAAGTGTCAGAATATATGACACTCCAGAAGGATTTCACTTTGGAGGTTTTCATTTGTGAGTACTTGGGAATTCACCGAAGTGCAGAGTCTCGAAGTAAATCAGAACCATTGATGTTATGTGGACTCATGGCATAAGATCACGTAGTCCAGAGACTTGGCACTCTAGAATAATTGAGGAGAGGTGTTATGGAATTCATTGAATTCTGAAGGCCTAAAGTAATCATGGGTAATTTATCTTGAAATAAAATGGGGACCACTGATCCTCGTAGCATACTTGAAATTCATTGATTCGGTAGTTCGGGAGATTTGTGGTGTCATGAGTTGAAAATGTCTAGAGCCCGAAGCACCGAAACAAGTTCCTATTTTCTTGGTTTCTGGTAATACCCCGTGGTCGTATGCAATTGTATCCAGAGGGAAGGGGCTAGGCCTGGAATTCAAATTTGAAGTTCGAACGTCGAATTCCCCGCTAGTCTGTGAGTTAGCCGAAGATCAAGCCCAATCGTTGGATTGGTTGGTGGAGGATCTTTATCGTAGATTTAGGAACATTGGAATCTTTGGGATATTATAGAACTCGGGATGAAGCATATTGAGTCGGATCCACATGGAAGCCACGTGGCCCTGACCAATGAACACCCGAGGAACTTGGGAGAGGTATATCTGCCAGTTCTAAGATCGATTTTTTAGCATGGATATCGTGGTTGGAAATATCTCAACGAGCAGAATTTGATAGAGACCCCAAATGGAGGATTTGATTACTTAAGGAGAATGAAATTTTGATGCCCCACCCCTTAAAAAAAGCATTTAGGGGTCAGGAGTGTTACAAATTGGTATCAGAGCATGGAAACAACACTTGGCCTGCTTGGGCTCATGGATGAGTCATGTGAAAATATGTTTTGGAGGAATTTAAGGGGTAACACACTATATTACACCATTCCTAAGAATCTTAGTAAACCTCTACTGAAGAGAGGAATGAGATCTTTTACTGTTGATAGATGTTTTGGAAATTTCCATTGTATGTTGCTAATGTTTCCAAATAAAGAAGTTGACTTCACTCTGCAATCATATGTGTTGTGTATAAACATAATATTGGGTTACCAAGGCTAGGATGAGCATGTTGAGAATATTACTGCCAAATGGAAATCATCTGCTTAATTCCCTTGAGTAGAATGATGTAGATTTAGAATTCAGTTGGGATTCTACCCCAATGACATTGAATCATGCTAGTTGTGGTAGAGGAATCCTACTAGTTCTTTTTGGAAATTATGGCCAATCCTACAAGAGTGGGACTATGTTGAAGAACACTAATGTTTAAATAAACAAACAAAAATCAATGTGAATGGATGAGGTAAAAAGGTGCAACAGGTGCACCTACAAGTATACAAATATGTGTATACATGCTTAAAGGAATAATATGATTGCAAGCTCTCAACTGAGGGGGGGAGCTCAGTGTTGAGTTTCCCTATGAGACTTATCATAAGAATTATTGGAATATCCTTGGGAGAAGGATATAGAATTATGATATGTCCATGTGTGTGAATGACATGGATAAAGGTGCAAGCAATGAGCTTGCATGTTGAACGTTTGGGTTGTGTGTGTTTATGCTTGAGTGCATGGATTTAATGCATTGTGAAGCTTCTTGATATGAAGCCTAATAGTAATACTAGTTAGGTATGAAAGATATTATATGTGAAAGTGATGCACATGTATGATGTAAGAGTATAGGTATACTAAAGGCACAAGGTGACTGCCTAAATGAGTGAAATGAGAGACCTGCATTGCACTTGCCAAGATTGAATGAATACCATGGATGCAGGGTTGAATCCATTCTAAAGAGTCATGAGAGTTATGTTTTGAATGATAGCTTAAGGGGAATGTACTCTGTTTTCCCAGGAAAGTCCAGTATAAATAAATGAAAGAGTAAATGAGAAAGGATGGTTTGTTGTCAGGATAAGAGGCAAATGATTATGCCTTGAGGATCACATGAGAATGATTTTGAACAATCATAAGTTGACAAATTTTAAAAGTAGAGATGTATGTAGGCTGCAAAATATACCCATGGAAGCTACACACAGGCTTTTGATTATGCATATGGTTAAGTACATCGTGGATGTAAGTTAAAAAAACCACAATATGTGTGGATACATAATTTGGATGCATGACAAAGATGCATGTTTATATTCCTTATGGAATATTTGGTAAATTGTTGAAGCTAACTCAAGGTTGAAGCCATCACATATAGTGATGGATACGCAATAACAAAGTTGCATGCTGAGGGAGTTCCCTGTGGAGGAACTGTGTGAAGACTCTATCAAGAGGACAAAGTCACAACCTTAATAACTGTTGAGAATTAAGTATATATAGAGAGAGAGAATCATGGATTACATTTTGAAAACATCATGTAATGAATAGAAGACTAATAAATGAATAAATGAGTATGTTTTATTGAATAGGCTTGGTTGAAGCCATGTTAAGAAAAGGAAGTGGGGCCTTAGAAATAACTCAACTGGGATGAAAGGTCCCATGCAATGTAGAAATAATTGGAAGAAGGGGAGAGCCCTCAATCCTTTTCTTGCTAAGTATTATGTTTTCTCTAGGATGAGAAAAGTTGGTACGCTCATAAAGGTAAAGGTGTTGACACCATAGTGATGATGGTTGTATGACTGTAGAAGCAGTAGAGAACTATTGGTGTTGCACTCATGAAAACATTTGAGGATAATGTGATGAAGTGCATAAATATATGTTAGGACATTTTGAATATGTTTTATGGATTTGAATGTTATGATACATGCATTTTGTTTAATATTATAACTAATGTAATTGTGACTATGATGATGCATGCTATGTATAGAAAGGAATTGGAGTTGTTGAGGAATACAATTGCCAATGATGGGAAACCTCAAGCATAGGATGACAATGAGAAGGATGTAGTTGAAAGATTGTTGACAGGGTTGAAAAAGTCCCCATAAAGCAATGTTGATGAGGTAAAAATCATAAAGAGGGTGCTAGCAGCCAAGAACTATTATAAAAATGTTCATGTCTATGGGGCACAAGGTATGAAGGGATTTGGTAAGAACCCCTTCTGAAATATTTTATTGTCTTCATGTTATGCAGGAGATTTTTGAAAGGTAGTTGTATGCCATGGATACCCAAGTAGAGTATGACTTAGGAAGAAAACCCTTGTCAAATCAGGTTAATCAAGAACCTGACAGAGGAGATGAATGTGAGTCATTCATCAGAGAGAAAATCAATCTCAGTCATCAGATCAAATTAAATATCCACTGGAGTTAATGGATCAAACACTAGTTGTTCAATTAGATCAATGGTAGGGGATCATTGTGGAACACGAAGGTGAAATTAACGGACGTACTAGTTCATGGTCTGCAATCAACCCAGACCGTTGATATCATCAGGGTGGATGACCAATGAGTCAGGTGAGAATTTTTTAGATTGCAGAGATAAAACTCTTCGATAAAGAATGAGCATATTGGGGTTTCACAATCGTTGTGAACCGCCGATCCATGAACTATCAGTGGGTGAAACTTCAAGGAACCCTCGCATTAATGTCGCGTAAACTCATAATGTGATTAGGTTCTGTTGTTGAATTTAGAAAATCAAATATTTTTTCTCAATCTAAATTCTCCGTCAAACACTTATGTGTTGGAATTATTATTATCAGAAAATCATGTGGTTAAAATTGATTGAGGGCTAAGATCGATGACCCACAATCACTGCAGAGATTGCATATGCACATGGGTTAACGTTGAGACATGTACCCATAATTTAAACTCAATATAGCATTGTTTTGAGTTTGGGATCCGATCATAGATCGGGCGGCCCATATTCATTGTGGAGATCGGGAGGAGAGTTAAACTGTGATCTATTTGAGGTTTTGCAATCCCTTTCAGTCGTTGGATATGGGGAAAGATGGATCTACATCGTTGATTAACAGAAAAGGGATTAAGCTAGGATCATAGCGCCTGGACACAGAAGCTGAAAGGATAGCACTTGAAAAGAATAGAGCCCAGGTCGCAACTCTCAGTTGCATGGAGAGAAAATGGAGTTCCTTCAGGCCAGTCAAGGAAGATAGAGTTTATCACTATGCGTTAGACTGTGGTCGTGGGGACTGTTTCTATGGGAATATTAGTGCTCATAGTTAGCACATTGCATGGAATTGATTCGAGGAAATGCATGTTTGCATAAAGGGAAGACAATGGACCTTCCATTGAGGAAGGAGGACCTTCTAAAATTTTACTTACATTGTATGGGTGTCAAATAAAAGAAAATTTGGGTGGCCATGAGTGTGGGCTCCTTGGTTACTAACGAAGAAAGAATTCTTGGGTGCATTCAAGAGAAACTTATAGTTCCATATGTGTCGACTTGGGATCATGATCAACCTGTAACAGAAAGCACAGTTTGGCTGCAATAATGAACGAGAATGAATAATCCATATGGTGAAGAGCTTGGCTAAGCTCCAACACACCATGGAAGAGTGCTTGTCATAAAGTGTGGAAAACTTGAAATCAATGCAAGGGTGCATTGGGTATGAATGTGTCCATGAATGTTGGCACATTCATTAAAGTCAATTGATGTCTAAATTACATTTTGAAAAGTTTGGTAAGTTGAAATGATGCATAGGTAAGGGATGATGTTTCCTTCCATGTTTATATAGATGTGATGCAACTCTTAGAATGCACAAGTTAAGAAAGGTTGTGATGAAATTTTTAAATGTGGTGAGAATATATATGTATATATATAAATGAGAAACTAACAGTTTGTTTGGTTGTGTAAAGAATGAATTGCAGGAAGGAGTCTTGGATATGGCAATGTTGTAAGCACGTAAGGAAGAATAATTGTCTATTGAGCCAAACTACTATGGGGAGAAAATTTACATGCTTGTAAATTTGTTCCCTATCTGGAACAAATATGGAAAAACAAAATGTGGAATTGGAAATCTATAGGTGACAGATTTGCAATAAAATTTTGAAATTAAGAATTTATGATGATGTCTCATGAATTTTTGTATACCTATGATACAGGTGAGAAGAAAAGATTTGTCCAGAAAGGACAAATTAAGGCTGTCAAACTGAAAAGCATGAAAAATGGCTACTGATGAGCCATGAGAACCTTGTGGTAAGCCATGATCCCCTTGAATATGTTGTGTTGAGGTAATACAAGATGGAGGGATGCCTCGGCAGAGAAAGTCTGAGGGACACCTCGACTGCAAGGCTCGATAAAGTCTCTGGAATTATTCATGTACGAGAAAGCCTCAGCAAGGAAAGATGGATCACCCAAGGGACTGTATAGCAGAGAAGGGGATGCATGATCCTGGACCTGGAGGGTGAGTGACCGCAAGGAAGAGGAGACTCTGATGGTTCTTGTAAACTATTGACTGGGATCATGCACACAATGGGTATATCCAGGAAAAGCAGTGAACCTGGATAACAAGACAACCATGTGGATGTAAATCCACAAACTGCACAGATGATTATTGTGCTAAATTGTGAAATTTTTCTAGAATTGTATGCAACAATAAAAACATTTCATGTGAAACTATGATTAATGTGCTTTTTGTCCAGAAATTTTGAAGGTAGGTGAAGAAGGCTAAGAGGATGAAAAGGACCTAACCAAGAAAGAGGGTCAAGACTTCTGAAGGAGCTAAATGAGAAAGGCATGGCAGGTGTTACTGAGAAAGGACACTGAGGACGGTGTTACTTTTAAGGGGAAGGGAATTGTAACACCCATGTTTCCCCCATCTTGTAATTAATCATTAATAATAATCACCATGCTATGGCACGGGAACAATGTAAATGTATTATTGTTTATATTTCCAATGACTGATTGTGGGGGTGAAGCCTTGAAGTACTGGCCATGATATCACTAGAGGAAAGAATGTGAAAACTATAAGAGAGGGTTCATTATGTCGAATGAACCTAGATTTCCCTTTGATGAGAGTAATAAACCTCCTCTCGATCCCAAGGAATAAATCAATTAATGAAGAAAGGACCGGTGGTTGAACCATCAACCACCCCCATGAATGGAAGCATGGTCTAGCTGTAGAAGGTCAGCCTGAAGTACCACAGGGTCCTGCAGACCTAGAATGACCTAAGTTTCCTTCTGACAAAAGGAACAAGATAGGAAGGATGTGCGTGAAATACATGAGGAGAGAAGAGTAGAGAACGTAGGTATTTCTCTAGCTGAGAACAGGACCTGAGAAAAAGGTTGTGAGCTTGATGTTGAGGAATCATCTAATAAACCTTGCAGAAGCTTTGAAAGAGAAAGGATCTTTGAGAATTGGTGTAAAATCCCTAGTGATAACATGGCTTGGCACAGGGGTGGCTAGAGCGCTAAGGATGAATGCCTCTAAGCCTATGGTTGGGTGGAAATGCGAACACCCACAGTCATTTAGTTAGCTGCAACATGTAATAGATAAGTATTCTCATATCATGTGTAATTGAACTGTAACTATAAATTAAAGTTAGATATCCTATGAATGTTTTAGGGATGCGCATGTTTTCTTAATGATTACATTGTATCACTTTAATTCTGTTTGATTGTGTATTTAAGCAAGTAATGAATAATATGGATTGTACATGTAAATTCTCGAGCCATGTGGTGGCTCAAATTAAAATAAATGAGTTGTGAGTTTGTTGACCTTGGGCACAGTTTCACGTATGCATGTCGACACTCCCAATTGTTTTGAGTCTCTTGGATGAAGGAGTTTGTTAAAATAAGGAGAGGTAGTTCATGTATGCACAGACTCTCTGTGAGGTGGGCAGAGACCAAGAACCTCTTAAGTTATAGAGTTGATGAATGAGCACAAGGGATGCATGGAAGATTCTTCTAAGTGCTAAGTTCAGGAGAAATAGTGCAAAATGCCTAAATATTTCAAAGTTGACGAAGCTCGAGAAGGATAGAGAGATTCAAGTCTCAAAAGGAAAGATCCTTTCATTTGGAAGACGAACGGATGAGATTGGTTTGGGAGGAGTTGAAGTTCTTCATGATCATCGGATCTAGAAAAGGAACGTGGGCATTAATCCTTCGATCCCTTCAGACTTCGTGGGTCTGAAAAATTGGGCATATTTGTTTTACAGGAGGTGAATCCCCTGAAGTCCTGAAGTCCCAAAGTTAATCTGGGCCGTATATCTGAGGATTCCTTGGATTTATCCCGACCGTTGGATCTACGATGTAGTCAGCCTAACGTTGACCGCTTCAGGAGGACAGGGGTATTGTAATGTCAAAACCCCCGAAGGCTAGAGTATATCTCGGTCATCTATGATAAAGGATGTGTGGTGATATATCCTTTAGTCTAAAGACTAGTAGACACTTCAGGAGTTTATAAGCGAGGAGCGGGTGAAATCGCCGAAGTCCCGAAGTGTCGGAGTCCATCCTAGTCGTTGGCGCTGAGAGACACATGGAACCAAATCCTGTACTCTGGAGGTTTAACACATCAGAAGGAATAAAGTGTAAAAGGTTGAATACACCTGAAGTCATAGGGAGTCGGAGTAGATTCTAACCATCCATCAACCGGGATCTCAAGTTTGGTTCTTCGAAAATCCACGAAGCTCAGAGTAACGGAGAGGATCTCAATCGTTCGTCATTTGGGGACAGGTTGCGGGCGATCTGTTACTTCGGAGGATAGTCACTTTTGAGAAAAGTGGAACAAGAACTCCCGAAGGCCTGGAGGTCGGAGTCCACCTGAGTCATTGATCTCAAAGGATAGGTGTCAGAATATATGACACTCCAAAAGGATTTCGCTTCGAAGGTTTGAGTTTGTGAGTACTTAGGAATTTGTCAAAGTGTAGAGTCCCAAAGTAAATCAGATCCATTGATTTTTTGTCGATGCGTGGCATAAGATCGCGCAGTCCAGAGACTTGGCACTCCAGAATAATTGAGGAGAGGTGTTATGTAATTCTTCAAAGTTTGGAGGCCCGAAGTAATCATGGGTCATTGATATTGAAATAAAATGGGGACCATTGATCCTTGTAGCATACCTGAAATTCATCGATTCAGCAGTTTGGGATATTTGTGGTGTCATAAGTTGAAAACGTCTAGAGCTCGAAGCTCGAAAGAACCGAAATAGGCGCATGTTTTCTTGGTTTATGGTCATAGCCTACATTCGTATGCGATTATAGCCGGAGGGAAGGGACTAGGCCTGGAATTCAAATTTGAAGGCCAAACGTCAAATTCCCCGCTAGTTTGTGAGTTAGCCAAGGATCAAGCCCAATCATTGGATTGGTTGGTGGATGGATCTCTGCCATAGATTTAGGAACAATGGAAGTGTTAATATTATGGTAGTTGTGGGAGGTATTTACCTCCACATGTGAACCTGATGAGAATAGAAGACTCCAAAAAGAAAGAGAAAACCCTAATAAGTTGGATAATAACCCTAGAAGTCTTGTCGTCTCAAGAATATAATTTATATTAGGTTATTAGCCTCCAAGAGAAGAAGTCAGCTAGAAATAATAATAATATACTGAATAGACACATATCTAGAAGGAGAATTTGGCCCCAGCAAATCTGGCAGAACCAGTATAAATACAAGGCGCCAGTTCTCATTTTGACACATCTCAGAATTGTAGTTCCCAGTTGGTGCACACTGCAGTTCCCAGTTTGGTGCACACATGTGGAGGAGGGTTGCAGGTGCAGCTGCAGCAGTAGCTACTTTTCAGTATTGGCTTGGACTATCTCTTAGCTAGGGTTTGGATTATCTGATCATCTATTGTCAGTGCACTCTCCTTGGAGGAAGATGTGATACACCTTGTTTGGTTATCTAGCCCAAGGTTTACTTTCGGAGTAATTCTCAGTCAAGTTTAAGGTGCTCAGAGGGTGGCTTAGGCCTATGGTTGGGTGACGAGGGTATCGTCAATGGTAAAATGAGCACACAATATTCTATATTCTAACAAGTTATGGGCCCACACCTCCTTCATTTAGTCTAAACGCTGAAAGGAAACATAGCCGCTAGGATATTGATCTTGCTGAGGAACTGTCGCTAGGGTTACTAGCAAAAGCAGCTTCTAGGAAACTGTCGCTAGGGTTACTAGCATGAGCAGTTGTAGAAACCCTAATCCTCTTCTTGAGGCAACTTAAGTGAATGGATTGACCTAATCTTTGGACAAATTAGTACGCCCTAGACTAGTGCATCTCTTGGCACTCTCAGAAGGCCAAGATGTGAAGTTTGCATTTCTGGTCAAATCTAGGGTTTGACTGAGTCAAGCAACCATGATGAACTCTATGAAGTCTGAGAACAAATTATATGGAGCCTCTAACTTCAAAGCATGGAAGACAAGGATTGACCTCGTCCTTGCTAAGAATAAAGTGTTGGATATTGTGAAAGGAAAGATTGTGAAGCCAGAGCTTGAAGAAGGAGAAGAGAAGGAAATGCAGAACGTTGCAGCTATGGAGAAGTTCAAGGATGTTGACATCAATGCCATGAGTATCATATTGGATTCCATAAAAGACCACTTGATACCCTACATCTCTCATATTGACTCATTGAAGAATATATACAATGCCCTAACAAATCTCTTCTCAGTCAAAAACATTGGACAAGTTATGAGTCTAAAGAATGAGCTCAGTGACATGAAGATGAATGATGATGACAACATAACATCATACTTTGTAAGAATCTCCCATTTAAGAGATCAACTACAAGCTATTGAAGGGATCACTTCAGAGAAGGAATTGGTGAACATAGTACTCAATGGTCTTCCCAAGACATGGGATCCATTTGCCGCAAGCATGAACACAAGGAAGGAGTACCCGACATTTGAAAAACTTTGGACTTGTTGTGCTCAAGAAGAATCAAGGATCAATGCAAAAGAGAAACCCCAAAAGAAGTACGATGATCAAACCTTCATAGCAATATTCAATAACTTTAGGAACAAAAGGAATTTTGGTTCAAGGAGGAAGCCAAATCAAGAGAAAGACATTTCAAAAGTACAATGCTTCAACTATCAAAAGTACGGTCACTACAACAATCAGTGTCCCAAGCTAAAGAAAATGAAGGAGAAACACGAAGCATTGATTGTCGAAGAAAAGGAACCTACAAAGAAGACTAAGCAGGATGGAAAAGACTTCTTCTTCTAAAAGGTAACAACACTCTTCTCATTTCTTGTATATATATATATATATCTTGTTTGCATCGTCTCTATACATATCTTGTATATCTATCTCTTGGAAGATAATGTATTCCAAGAAGAACTATACTTATGGAAGAACAAACAAGATGAAAATGGATATCATTAGATAATACACATGAAAGGCTGAAATACAAATCATGTGGAAGCCATTAAGCCAAATCAATCATGAAAAGACTTAGAAGAAGCAAAGACAGAAAGAAGTCAGCAATCGAGAGAAAAATTAGAAAAAGAACTCATGACGTATTGTAGAAAGACAACAAGATGAAAGCAAGAAAGCTGATTATACATTGCATAAGACAATAAGGATGCAGATGGAAGCGTGGACTCTATTAGATGGAGGGAGCCGATTATATGCACTCTTACATGAAGCAAGGGTTAGGAAGGAGCTAATCCTATGATCCATTGAAGATGATGAAATATATATATCCATGGTATCAGTCATAAAAGACAGTACGTGTTCAGTTCAACCACACAAAAAGACTTCTTTGAAAAGAATCCTTAAAGTATTCCTGGTTGTCCATCCAGATCCATGATCCTATGATGAAAAGAAGAAGTGGAATCTATAGGGAATAGAATCTATAAGAAACTCCATGGACCTAAGAGCTAAAGAAAAACATGAAGAAGAACATGAAGATTCCAAGAAAGAAAGAGAAATTAGAACAACCAGTCATTGTATCAAGAATCACAAGATTACCAGCTTGATATGAAAGCAATCAAGCAAAAGAACTGAAAATCATGATGAAGAACAGTGTATGGAAGACATATGAATGAAAGCATTGCGAGATCTAGAACTAGAGGTTCTCCCAGATGGAGGGAGAAGACTATGATGATTATTTTTTCCAGTACACCAAACATATCACTACATGAGTCATTATATCATCCGCAACATCAATGAGTTGGAGCTCTACATCAGATGAATGCAAAGAATGTTTTCTAGAGAAATTGAATAAAGAGTGTATGAAGAGCAATCTCAAGACTTTGAGGCATACCAGAAAGAGACTCTTATATGCAGATAAAAGAAGATAACTTGGTGGAGAACCTCTAGTGCATAGCAGAAGCGTGGTGAAGATTTCCTATAACATCAAGATGACTACTCAATAGATCAGATCACATGATGACAGAAGAAGTGCCACATAGATATGTTCCATCTTTCCAACTATGATATACTCTATTGTTCAAATCTACATGAATCCTTCACAGTGTTCTAGACTAAAGTACAATTGAAATCAAGCATTACATTATCCATGATGAAGTCCAGAAAGGAGAAAATGATCTCTCCAATACATATCTCCACAGATGAGCAGATAAGCAGACATTTTGGTAAAGCTTCTATCCAAGATGAAAGAGTT
>ML779853.1:485245-499988 GCA_009831015.1 Picea engelmannii
ATCCGCAACATCAATGAGTTGGAGCTCTACATCAGATGAATGCAAAGAATGTTTTCTAGAGAAATTGAATAAAGAGTGTATGAAGAGCAATCTCAAGACTTTGAGGCATACCAGAAAGAGACTCTTATATGCAGATAAAAGAATATAACTTGGTGGAGAACCTCCAGTGCACAACAGAAGCGTGGTGAAGATTTCCTATAACATCAAGATGACTACTCAATAGATCAGATCACATGATGACAGAAGAAGTGCCACATAGATATGTTCCAGCTTTCCAACTATGATATACTCTATTGTTCAGATCTACATGAAGCCTTCACAGTGTCCTAGACTAAAGTACAATTGAAATCAAGCATTACATTATCCATGATGAAGTCCAGAAAGGAGAAAATGATCTCTCCAATACATATCTCCATAGATGAGCAGATAAGAAGACATTTTGGTAAAGCTTCTATCTAAGATGAAAGAGTTTGTGTACTCAAGCTAGAGCTCGTGGAAACAACTTCCTTCTTATTGAAAAAGGAAGAAATGACTCTCCAAGTTAGGAGGGAGCACTGAAAACATTATTGAAGACATTCATCTTTAAATTTGAAAAATAGTCCATCTTGGACAGATGCTTTCCTATTTGGAAAGTGGATTGAGACTTCTGACAGACAGTCACTTTCCATTATGGTTAACATGGGAAGTAGTATGATTGTTGATGTATCATAGACAATGACTTCCCATTGTGCTTAACATGGGGAGTGGTCTAGGGAAGTCTCTCTTCTTGAGGGTTACTCAAGAAGACTGGCCCGCCTCGCCGGAGAGCGATTTCTCATTGTGGTTAACATGAGAAATGGTCTGTTTTGGAGGTTGATGCAGGACAATATTTTCCTCTTGTGGTTATCGGAGGAAATGATCCAGACAGTCATTCCTTAGGGTTATACATTCTCTCCAGGGCACACTTTGATTAGTGTAGGAGGAATGTCCCAGGGTGGGGAATGGTCTAGGCTCAACAATCAGGGACAGACATTCCTTAGGTTTATACATTCTCTCCAGGGCGCACTTTGATTAGTGTAGGAGGAATGGCCCAGGGTGAGGAATGGTCCAGACTCAGACATTCCTTAGGGTTTATACATTCTATCCATGGTGCACTTTGATTGGTGTAGGAAGAATGGCCCAGGGTGAGGAATGGTCCATGCTCAGAAATGAGAAACAATCCTTCTTCCTTGTTTGAGAAGAATGGGGCAGATAGCCCATTACTGATGAGGGAAGATATTCTTTCAAATCTCACAAATGTGAGTGAAAGATTGGCCCAGATGATTCAATTTATTTTTAACAATATTTTATGTGCAGGATGGCATCAGATGATTGTTATGGAGACTACCTGTCTTAAGATAGTAGAGATATACTATTGTGGTGGATATATTCCACTATTTTGAGGCAGATATTCTTTCAGAGCTCACAGATGTGAGTGAAAGATCTGCCCAAACAAATCAGTTTATATCATGACATTGTTTCTATGCAGGTTGCTATCAGATGTTTGTTATGAAGGTTGTATGATTGTAGATGAGGACTACTATGGTGGATATGTTCCACTATTCGCAACCATATGTTGTTGATAAAGTACTTGTGTGCTACTTGGTGTGGTAGTAAACCACTGGATTGTAGTTATGTACTACTATGGATAGACACAGTAGTGTTCTATTTCCGTTTTAACTGCCTTGAAGACTATCAGCAGTTTATTGAAAATAATCACCATCCAGACGAATGATGAACAGAGATTTTCCAGACAGAAATTGGTTCAGAGCATTTACTCCTCTAGATTATAAGAGTGGCTCTTGTATCACTCTATGGTGTGAGTGACTTATCCGACATCATGTCTAATTACTCAAATGAAGTATGGTTTCAAGAGATGATGCAGTTGATGGTGATGGTGATGCTTATGATCTATTCATGAGATAGTCTAGATGACTATATTGATGCTACCGGGTAAATGGTATGTTTTTGTGCTCAAGACAATTATCTGTAATACCTCCCTAGCTAGGAGGGAGTGTTAATATTATGGTAGCTACGGGAGGTATTTACCTCCATGTGTGAACCTGATGAGAATAGAAGACTCTGAAAAGTAAGAGAAAACCCTAATAAGTTGTCTAATAACCCTAGAAGTCTTGTCGGCTCAAGAATATAATTTATATTAGGTTATTAGCCTCCAAGAGAAGAAGTCGGCCATAAATAATAATAATATAATGAACAGACACATATCCAGAAGGAGAAGTTGGCCCCAACAAATCTGGCAGAACCAGTATAAATACAAGGCACCAGTTCACATTTTGACACATCTTAGAATTGCAGTTCCCAGTTGGTGCGCACTGCAGTTCCCAGTTTGGTGTGCACATGTGGAGGAGGGTTGCAAGTGCAGTTGCAACAGAATCTAGTTTTTAGTATTGGCTTGGACTATCTCTTGGCTAGGGTTTGGACTATCTAATCAGCTATTATTGGTGCACTCTCCTTGGAGGAATATGCGCTACACCTTGTTTGGATATCTAGCCTAAGGTTTTCTTCCGGAGTAATTCTCAGTCAAGGTTAAGGTGCTCGGAGGGTGTCTTAGGCCTATGGTTGGGTGACGAGGGTATCGTCAATGGTAAAATGAGTACACAATCTTCTATATTCTAATAGGAAGCTCTGAGATATCGGAGAACTTGAGATGAAGCATATTGAATCGGATCCAAATGGAAGCCACATGGCCCCGACTAATGAACACCCGAGGAACTTGGGAGAGGTATATCTGCCAATTCTGAGCTCCATTTTTTAACATGGATACCGTGGTTCGAAATATCTGGATGAGAATAATGTGATAGAGACCCTGAATGGAGGATTAGATTACTTAAGGAGAATGAAATTTTTATGCCCCACCCCTTAAAAAAAGCATTTAGGGGTCGAGGTGTTACAACCTGCCAATCCCATTTTTTTAACACATGCTAGTATCATTGTTGTAACACCTACTAGTGTTGTTGTTATAACACATACAATTATTGTTATTGCTACTCTGCGGATAGTTATGTGGCTCCACAAAACTTAATATTCAACCACCACTGACCATGGAAAATATATATGAATATAAGTTATATGGTTTAATTATGGATAATGGATTTTCCATGTACATAAATCCATTTTTCTACCATTTCATATTTTCATATTTAATTTGGTTAGCTACAATTTATTTGTCAGCTATCTCAAATTGTGATTTTAATAGTTTGAAGAAAAAGGAAGCAATTTTTTGGTGGATATGGGTGTAGATTTGATTTTCCATACAACATTTGAAGATCTCCATTGAAGATATCAAGGATCTAGGAAGTCAAACACTATTAAAATCCATTTGGGATCTCTTTTGACCAAGTTGTTATAACTCTCATCTCATAATTCGAATTTTGTATTCAAAGGTGTTAGCACTCTGTAATTTTTTTATGGTTGATAGAAAAACGACAGAGATAATTGTTTCAACCAACTTTAGAGCTGGGTACTAGCCTACTAAGCTTAGAGAGGGATCTCTCGTGTCACTTGATATTTCTTTGGCAATCGGTGGCTAGATTTGGTTTTTTTTGGGGGGGGTTATAAAGTTACTGGCAAGGAAGGGGAGGGACACTTATGGATATGGGGTCGAAATTATAAAAAGTGAATGAAAACAATGATTGGCCAGTAGAACTCTCCAGAGGATAAAGGCTAAATGAGGCAATGAATCTGAGTTATAAGTTGTATTTAAGAAGAGTGAAAGAAGGAGAAAACAATTGAATCAAAGAATTACTTAAATGAATTCTAAATTAGTTAAGAAGAAGATTACACAGTTTAAATTACTTAAGCCGAGAGCATCACGAAATGAATTCTAAGCTTTTAAACTATCCAATTTAAATAGAAGAAAATGCAAATGGAATTTAAGAACACAAGGAATATGTACTATGAGAGAAGACAAAACTCGTATCACCACCATTAGAATATTTTCATAGAGACTTCAAAATATTTTGCATATGTATTCAATTCAATTCTGGAAAATTACAATTGAGTTCAAAACAACTAAAAGGCACCCTTGCACTTCTTCCAACACTAATACATTCAGAACTTATAGTATTTATACAATTTGAGTTCCTTTTGATTAGAAACTGATCACAATAGTTGAATTGAAACGTTTTAGCTTCTAAGACTAATTCTAATAATTTCAATTGGCATTCTTGGTATGTGAACTGATTTACAATGATTAATCAAAATGTTTCATAAATTAACGACCCATTTCTATGACTGTTCAACTTTTGTCTTCGCCATCTGTCCTACTTTGGTCCTTCGTCGAATATGCCAATTTGATGACACCTGGGGGCTATTTTTTGGTTCCCAGGAAACTGCATTTTGTCTTGCCTAGCCGCACTATCTCTTTCCACTGTAAGTCAGAAGGGATCTCGTAATCCATCATTTCCTTTATCACGATCTCCAGGTCAATGCAAACGGCATAAGTCATGGTTGGCAGTCTGATCTTCATTGTCTTGAACTGATTTAAGATCTCAAAATCTGTGGTCAAATATTCCACTAGATTTGTCCCCTTCAAGTTTTCCTCCAAGTTTTCAAACTTGGAGTGATCCATTCTGCATTGGCGAGATGAGAGTTGTACTCCTCTTGATCATACAATTTTCCTTTTCCATCCCAAAATGGTGGGAGGCCTTTGATGAACAATTCTTCAAACAGATCTTTGAATTCATGTATGCTCTGCTCCATCTACATGGCCTTAGTCTGGACTGATTTAAGTAGATTATGCTTGGCAATGACCCTCTTGGCCCAAATGATCAATGTGGTCCTGTCTTTGACCCCGATATTCTGAAGTTCAGCAGTGGGAATGGAATTTAACAGATTCATAGCATTTTGGCCTACTCTAAGGGTTTCTTTGCCAATGTCTCATTCACAACAGTGCACCTGCTTCTGGTTGTGATGGCCATGTTGTCTTTGTCATTTATGAAATTCAGGTACACCCTGAACTTGGTAGCTTCAACAACAATGGATTCCTAGATGACGTGTTTGGCCCCCTGCAATAGTCCTTTGCCCTTCAACCTTGTCTTTAGCTTGTCCACTCTTTCCTGCAAGGCTTGATTCTCTTTCTGGAACTGGGCCATATTTTCATCCTTTATTTTCATTTCTTGTTGTAGCTTTTCTATATCTCCCTTAAGGCTCTTGATCTCACTCACCTTTAGGCTAACTTCTGACATAGCCTGAACCATTCTATCAGTGCTTGGCCCAGTCTCTGTAATAGAAGGCAAAAAAACATCCATGTAGGATGGTCATGTCTATCCTTGTGACGAATTTACCTTTTCTTTTCTAGCTGCAATACTTTAGCCTTATAATGCAATGCTTCTTGTCGAAGTGTCTCTTTCTCTTGTTCTAGAGAAACCAGCGCTGATGTTTGTGGATGCTCTGTGGAAGAAATCTTTATCCTTTTCTTCATGCATTGAATCATCTTGTATTTCTCTTCTAAGGAATCTTTTACCCCCTAAGGGCCTTCAGATTCTAATCTCTTGACTTGAGTCTGCCAAGCTCTATTGGATGCTTTCTCTTGTCTCAATTGTCCCTCCAACTTAAGTGTATGAGTTGCCAACCTTGAAACATTCAAGCTTAGACAGGTAGTCCAAATATAGTATGTCAATGGTGTTTCTGTGGAATTTCACCTTGTCTAGGGCACTGATGTTTTCACAATGCAGCTTGACCTTGGACACTTTATCCTCATCTGCAACTGCTATGTTGAGTGTCTTCTTCTTTATATACATGACTGAGAATAGAGAAGAGTTATGTTGAGAAATATTTTCTACCTCAGGTATCAACTCTCTTATTTCACTCATGGCCAAGCTTCCTTTCACCACATATTTCTTTGCTAAATCTTCTTTAGATTGGTAGACTATTATAGGTGCTTTATCAAAAATGTGCTTTTTTCTGCTGAAATCCCTTGAGATGATTTCACTTTGGGGCATGCTTCTTTTACTATCTTCTTCCTTTTTTGAGCCACTCTCCACCATATCCATACTTACTTGCTCCTTAGGATCTTCTTCCTCCAGATCTACTATCTGTGGAGATTGTTTGATATTTATCTTCTTGGGAGCAGTCTGTTGACTACTAGTGCCTAGGACCTCTGAATTGCTTCTCTTAGTGTAGACAGTTACTTTGGGAACTTGGAATGTTAGCTTTTGAGGGGTCTGTTGTGTCTGAGTTTGTTGTAGGGTTGGCCCCACTTGTTTTGTTTGGGCAGGCTGCAAAATGGCTTCCATATCAGCACAGGTTTCCAAATTTGCCAATTTGTCAAAACCTTCAACATACTCATGTTCATAAGGGACATGTTTTCTCATCAATCTTATTTATATATGAACCGATGTGGATCATATCTTCTCCCTTGTATTTGTGAAAATACAAACTCCTTGAGTTTGTCCTAGATCTGAGATAAGCAATATCTAGTCTTCACAACAAATGGTCTTATGATGAAAGGAAATTCCAGGTTGGACACCTTGTGCATTTTTAGGAAATGTTATGTCTCTAAGGTGATCCTTTTCCTGATGAACTCTAGGGAAAAGACTTTGGGTGTCAGAAAGATAGGAAGAAGGTAAGGGGATTATTGACAACCATATACCCAAATTATTGTAGAATGCATGAACAATGCCTAATCTTCCACTTTGTTTTCTGGATTTGGCTACAAATAACTTTTCATGTCCTCTAGGACTCTCGGTAGGTTGGTGTTGAAGATCAAGCTATGAACTCTAGACATGATCTTATTTATGAAAATGAGCATTGTGATTCTTTTGCATCTAGTGGAGATGAATGTTGCTTCAGGGAACTCTTTCTTGTTTGTCTCCAGGAACATTTTCAGCAAGCATGTGTAATACCTAAAGTGCCTTAGTGATTGGAAATTCACCAGTTGTTTGTGTACATTATCAGCTATGAATTATTCAAAACTGATACAGACTGACTAACTGGACTCTGACTGGAAAAAGGTTAACAAAAAACCTAACATGACCTCAACTACATATTTTTCATTATCTAAACCTAAAATTTGACTGAGTATGGAACAGACCCACTTGATTTCAATAAACATGACACTTACATTAATTGGAAAGGACAGGCTCTCAGAATAATGCTCGGGTTTAACAATTGTCTGTAAAAATAGGGTTTTTACCTCAGGGGGACATTCTCTGTAAAATGTAACTAGATTTTCTTCCTCGAAGGATTCATACACTGTGGAGGGAGACTCTGGTGTGTCGAGGGTGTATCGAATTGACGGGCTATCTACTCAGCACAGGACCTCTAACCCTAACTTATTTAAAATGACCTTATCTTCCTGTGAGTATTGTTCCACGCACTAGCCTATGAATTATGGGAAAGGGAATGCGACTTCGATGGCATAAGGGACTATGGAGTCTTGGACCGCTTCAAGGAAAGGTATCTGTCTCCCTACATTATCTGACAAATTGGATCTGGACACGGAGATGGGTGAGATGGTTATTTCAGTGTCAAATACATCAGAGTCTCTATCAATTAGGGATTCTTTGTTGGGCAGGGGATCTTGCTCTGATAGAGACAAAATGATAGGATCCATGGTGATGATGAAAAATATATGTGAATGAGTGAAAGACGCGTGAATTTGGTGCATAGTTGAGCTTAGGTTTGACTGGAGTGGTCACGCCACTTTTAACATTCAAACGATTTGAAAAATCATAAAATAATGACAAGGGTCCCCCCTTTATATACACTTCTTGATATTGGGGACGAGATAAAGTGGTTTTGGGTAGACTGCTTTTCACCCCGATATGCATCTGGTGGTGCCACGTGGTCCTGAGTTGAAACCGTGGTATTCTCATCAGCACGCTTTCAAATAATTAACCTCCATGCTAGTTATCTGCCTGATATGGTCTTTAATCGTTGATCTATTGTGCATTTGATCTGTGGCCCGCCAAGTCCCATAAACTCTACGTTTTTTTCTATATTTAGCCTTCTTCTACTAGATATGGCCCCGCCCTCTAGTTTATCATGCCTCTACACCTGTTTAGCCCCTCGCTATGTTCTGAAACTTCAATTCATCAAAAATTGTTATGGTGATAACAAAAGGATTCCTAAATCCAACAGGTGTTAACAAGAATCGTATAATTCTTAGACAAGTTGTGTAGTACCCACAATAATTCCCATATAATTTTTCTACCTTAGGAAAATTAAATGGGACCCCCCCTTTACTAAATCTCTACCTAACTTGATATCTAAGGAAGACTAGCTTCTAAGGTTTGGCTATCATGAAAAATGGAGGTTCTTCCTACCCTTTTTATTGGTCACTAAGATTTTCTAGTGTTCCCTCAACCATCATGTCTAACCTTTTACAAGGACTTAATCCAAACCTGTCGAACCCTTGTAAATATTCAAAAGACCAATGAAGAAATTCAGACCACGGACTTTTTATCTGTGTTTATTACTTAACTATGCTCCAATCACCTATAAGTGCTTTCACGAGAGTAATTTCATGATGAATCCTCAATAAGTACTCCAAACAATGGTGACTATTTTCCCATGACCTACGAAGAAAAAGCTTGCGGGGAATATCACGTAGGAAATTCATAACGAGAAAACATGCCTACCAAGTGTTACAATCACCCATAATCCATGAAGTGCACACTTGTGTGGAATAACACTTCATAGAAATTTATTCAAACCTGTCGAAAGAGATCCTCCACCTTCCTGCTTAGCCTTCCCCCCTCATCGAAGTTATATAAGCCATAAATGGTATTTGCATACTATTTTTGAATGAATATACAATGCATACGTTGCAAAATATCTCATATCAATGTGGCATCATTCACTTGTGATCAACTTGAACATTGCATCCCACGAGAACCTATGAATTCACCCATGCAGAAGATCCCTACCTAGTTACTATGACAATTTATTCCCCACACATGTGAGCCACAGGTTGTGAAATCCATCTCCCCATGAACCCGCACTTCGAAAAGGATGCTCGATTATGTGTTGTTTCCCACCTGTGAAATAATTGCTAGGAATTACTTGCACTGATACTTCAATTATTAAGAGGTTGCATAAAGGGTTGACACCTGATCATACACACATCTTGTATTAATGACTAAGGGTTTACAAATTTCAAGTATTTATGTGTCATATATTTTAGGGTAGTTGATTAATATTTGTGAATTAAAGTTATGTGTCTAATAAATCTAAGGAACTCACATATTTGCAAATCTCATGGGTTGTGAGAACAAGGAAATGTCTAAAGACACAAGTTGTAGAGCCACAACCCCACAATCAACGACGACACCTCAGGAAAGAACTAAAACGTGATGAAAATGTTTGATACCAATCTGTTGGGCAACTGAGAGGGGGGGGTGAATCAGTTGTTACCGTGCTTAAACAATTATGCTTATTTTAAACTCTTTGCTGAGACACTAAATGATGATCACAATAATGCAGGGAAATAAACAATGGCACATCCAGCATCAGTCACATATATGAGTAAACAAAGAGACAGATATTTCCTGAGGAAACCCATACAGGGTAAAAACCTCTTTTTCTTTATATGATAAGTAATGGTTACAATCTTTACATTATCATACATATGAGCACCAACTCATAATGAGGCTACAACCTATGTTTAGCAAGATGCAACTTGCTGAGAGCACCAACTCTCTATTTTCTCTAGCACCCACTAGAAGGAAGCACCAAATCCCTGGTTTTTCTAGCACCAACTAGAAGGAAGCACCAACTCCCTGGTTTCTCTAGCACCAACTAGAAGGAAGCACCAACTCCCTGTGTTCAAGCACCCACTTGAACCTCTGAGGACAACAGTCCTCCCTAGCACCTCCCAACCACCCTGAAATATAAATCTTTGCTTCTGAAACTTATTATAGTGATATAATGTTCAACAATGGCTTATTCGACTCATCACTATTCTGCTGCATTTCGTTGCTATATCTGCCTCATTGCCTTTCTGCTCACATCACTTGCGTTGTCTGGTCTTTTGCTTTTTATGCTCTGTGCACCATCTCCATTCTCTGCACAGTTCCTCTTCTGTGCTATTCAGCTGCTGCACTCTCCTCCTTCTTCACACCTGAATCACCTTTACCAACAACACTCACAACAACCTCCAACAGCAACAGCCACTCCATCTCTTCTCCATACCGTGTATTTATAGCTTCTGTGCACCTTGTGCATGCAGTGTTCGCAATGCCTCTACATGATGACTCTGCACCGTTATCCTCCACCTCTCGAGTGCTCTATCTAATTATCATCATGACTCTTAAGATTCTTTGGTGGTTCGCCCCGTGTGTCCAGCATCACTGTATGTTATATTGAGATTCCTCAGTCTCTCTGGCAGTTTTAAGACTCTTCGTCTTCTCTGAGACAGTCGAACTCTTGATCTTCATCGACCCTGATCGACGGTTCATGATCTTGGTGTATCAACGGTCCTGATCTCATCATGATCTCGCATCTTGTTGTTCCTTCATTGGATATTTTCGTTACTCCAAGTCGCGATAGGCAAGACTCCAAGATGGAGCTCAGATCAACAGTCCACATCTTTTGATGTATTGACGGTCAGGATCATTTCGTGATCTCGCATCTCGCTGATCCTAAAATGGATATTTTCGTCACTCCAAGTCGCGATAGGCAAAACTCTGAGATGGAGCTTTATGGTGCTCTAATCTTTCGCCACACGTCCTCTTGATCCAACGGTCCTTGATTAAATCGCAATCTCACATCTCGTTGTTGCTTTGACTTTCCAATCAGTGAGATGACGATCTTTCACCATGTGTCCTCTTGATCCAATGGACCACGATTAAATTGTGACCTCGCATCTCGTCGTTCCTTTGAATTTCCAGTCAGTGGGATGATGATCTCTCACCACGTGTGATCCCCCGCGCAGATCCAACGGTCCTCCTGTGATCTGGATCCGACAGCTGTCCTTCTCTCGTTACCTCGTGACCTAGTGACTTGGAGTACCCAATGTTTGGACTCTCAACCTGCGAACTCCCGAGTTTGTGAGATCTCTCGATCTCTCACCACCTGTCCCCCCAGATGGACGGCTATAAATCTCTCGCCACTTCACCGCCTCACGTCCTCGCGCCTCACGACTTTGAACACCCAATACTTGGACCTTTATCCTGTGAACCCTCGAGTTCGCGATATCTCTCCGATCTCTGCCACGCGTCCTTCCCAGATGGACGGTCCTGATCTTCTCGCCACTTCGCCACCTCACGTCCTCGCACCTCGCGACTTTGAACACCCAATATTCGGGCTTTCACCCTGCGAACACCCGAGTTCACGAGATCTCTCCGATCTCTGCCACACGTCCTTCACAGATGGACGGTCCTAATCTTCTTTTCACTTCGTTGCTTCGCGACCTCGCGCCTCGCGACCTTTAACACCAAATCCTCAGCTCTTCCACTCACAAGCTTCCGAGTTCGCTCAGATCTAACGCCTGAGATCTATCCTTCTCTTCAGCATGCACTCTTCTTGTTTTTATTCAGATCTAACGGCCCTCATGCTGTCGGGAATTTTGGATGGGATCCAATAATCAATGATGCTTCTCCTCCAAGTTTACACATCCTTCTTACTTAGAAGAATTTTGACTCTGCACTAATTCCTCCTGAGCCTACATTGTTCATGTTTGTCCATCAATGCACATTTTGATCTTGCCATATTCACTGTTGTACTTTCCATCAATGACAATCATATGCTATCTGTTAAACATTTGCCAACAATATCCCCCTTTGGCATTGATGGCAACTAAGGCACCCAAATTCTTTTCTCCCCCTTTGACATCAATGTCAAAGAAGAGACATGCTCCTCCTGAGCTATTACAGTAAATTTAGGAGGCATTAGATAATCAAAAAATACAAATCTCCCCCTAACAAGATGGACTCTTTTAGGTATGAAACGAAATGACACCCAACTTCTGTCTGAGATATTCAAACGGTGTCTTGGTGAGGGGCTTAGTAAAGATGTCTAAAATTTGTTCTGTAGTGGGAATGTAATGGACCTGAACAATCTGATTGGTGACCTGCTCTCTCAGAAAATGATATTTTATGGGAATGTGTTTTGTCTTGGAGTGGAGGATAGGATTTTTAGACACATTGATGGAACTTGTGTTATCACAATGAATTGGGATCGGTGCAGTATATTTTATCTCTAAGTCTGCAAGTGTCTGAATCATCCATAATACCTGTGTGCAACAGGTAGCAGCAGCAATGTACTCTGCCTCTGTGGTTGATAGAGAGATGGAACCTTGATTTTTACTAAGCCAGGCTACTAAGGAGTTACCCAAGAAAAATGCTCCTCCACTGGTGCTTTTTCTCTCATCAACACAATTTGCCCAATCTGCATCTGAATAAGCATTCAACTAAAGACTTTGATTTATGGGATACCACAGACCATAAGTCATTGTTTCTTTTAAGTACCTGAATATCCTTTTGACAGCTTGCAAATGACTCTGTTTAGGAGAAGCCTGATATCTTCCTACCATTCCTACAGCATGCATTATGTCTAGGCGAGATGTTGTGATGTACAGCAGGCTTCCGATCATTGATCGATATGAGCTTTGATCAACATCAGGTGAATCATCATCCTTGCTTAATTTACATCCAGTTACCATAGGTGTACCCACAGGTTTAGAATCTTCCATTTGAAATCTTTGCAGCACTTCTCTTAAATATTTTCCTTGAGAAATGAAGATCCCATCGGACCTTTGAGTAATTTGCAGACCAAAGAAAAATGACAGTTCTCCTATCATAGACATTTCAAATTCAGACTCCATGGCAGAAGCAAACCATTGTACCAGTGAGTCCTTATTACATCCAAAGATGATGTCATCTACGTAGACCACTACGATGAGCAAATCATTATCCTCTGTCTTAATATACAGATTGCTATCAGTTGTTCCTCTCTTGAACCCTTTGTCTTTGAGATACGTATCCAGTCTGTGATACCAGGCTCGAGGGGATTGTTTTAAACCATATAAAGCTTTCTTCAACTTGCATACTAAGTCAGGGTTATCAAATAATTTGAAACCCTCTGGTTGTTCCATATAGACTTCTTCACTTAAATCTCCATTGAGAAAGGATGACTTGACATCCATTTGGTAGACTTTAAACCTTTTATGACAAGCATAGGCAAGAAACATTCTTATAGCTTCTAATCTTGCTACGGGCGCAAATGTTTCATCAAAATCCAGTCCTGCTATCTGAGCATAGCCTTTACAGACTAACCTTGCTTTGTTCCTAACAACTTGTCCTTTCTCATTCATCTTATTCTTAAAGATCCATTTGGAGCCAATGACGTTTTTACCTTCGGGTCTTTGAACCATCTCCCACGTATTATTTTTCTCAATCTGATCAAGTTCTTCATTCATTGCTTTAACCCAGTGATCATCGGTGTTGGCTTCATTAAAATTCTTGGGTTCCAGCATGGATATGAGAGCTATATGAGATTGTTCGATGGTTTTGATTAGCTTTCTCCTGGTTTGTACCCCTTTTTCTTTTTCTCCAATTATTTGACTTGCGGGATGATTCTTTTGAATGATTCTGGAGGAGGAATTTGTAGTTGACTTCTGATTTGAGTCTGTCTAAGTGTCTGAGTCTTCATCTGATTTAGAGTCTTCATTTTCTGATTCTTGGACCTATTCATCTTCATCTTTAGCTATGTCTTCTGTAGAAGACTCATTACCATACACCTCTCTTGCTGGGATTCCTTCATCAATTTTTACATCAATACAGTCAACCATTTTATGCAGCCTCTTATTATAGCATCTGTATCCTTTACTGTTTGTAGCATATCCTAAGAAGATACCTTCATCAGCCCTATCATCATATTTGCCTAGGTTCTCATTATTATTCTTTATGTAGCATTTACTCCCAATGACTCTGAAGTGTTTAATTGAGGCAGGTCGTCCAAACCATAGTTCATAAGGGGTCTTGTCACTTTGTGGTCTGAGGTGGGATTTGTTAAGCACATGGACTACTGTTTGTATTGCTTCTACCCAGTAGGTTTGGCCAATGTTCTTCTCATTCATCATTGACCTGGCCATTTCCTGCACTGTTCTATTTTTCCTTTCAACTACACCATTTTGTTGTGGAGTTCTTGGTATTGTGTATTCTCTCTTGATCCCATGCTCATCGTAGAATTCCTTGAAGTCTCTTGACATAAACTCTCCTCCCCAATCTGATATTACTGCCTTTAACCTCTTCCCTATTTGTGTCTCAGTTAAAGCCTTAAATATCTTAAACTTCTCAAATTCTTCAACTTTTTCTTTGAGAAAGGCTACCCAAGTAAGTCTGGAGTAATCATCGATAATCAGCATGAAGTAGTTTTATTTCCTTGTGCCTTCCTGTCTTGATGGTCCACATAAATCCATATGAACTAGTTGGAGTGGTTTCTCTGTTGAAGTAAAGCTCTTGGACTTAAACTGTGTCTTGTTTTGCTTCCCTACTTGACAGGGTTTACTCACTGAATCTTGGGGCTTTGATATTTTCGGAAGATCTTTTACTACCTCGAGGTTTTTGAGTTTGATTAAGTGATCAAAGTTTAGATGTCCAAGTCTTCTATGCCATAAACAGCTTTCATCATGTTTTCTTAGATGACATTCTTCTCTATTTTCTTTCAGCACATATACATTATTTTCTGTTCTTATGCCTTTGGCCACTACTTGTCCTAAGTTTACAGATTTTATCTTACAATCCTTGGACGTGAACAACAC
>ML779853.1:508283-524744 GCA_009831015.1 Picea engelmannii
AAAAAAAAAAAACAATTTAAGAAAAATGAATAAATAACGAATTTAAAAAAAAAAACTAAACAAAACATAAAAAAAAATTATATATATTACCAAACAAATTTAAAAAATAAACATTAAAACCAAATAAATAAATAAAAACAAAACTATATTTCACACACTTACTTCAATATAAGATAGTGCAACTAACATATATATATATATATATATATATATATATATGGTAAGACATCTAAAATTGAATTCAATGTAATATTACCCTAAATAATATGCTATGTCTCTATTTGATAGTTGTTGACATCATTACATTTTCCCCTTACTTTAACATAATCTAATGTGCATAATAACTAATAACTTTAAATAAATGTGCATAATAACTAATAACGAGTATTTTTTTTAAAAATGGTTTATTAATTTCAATGCATCTTTCAATGCACATTAACAATTAAAGAAAATCACTTAAACCAATATATTACATATTCAGCAGTTTAAGAATTCAACGTGAAATAAACTAAATTCGTTGACTAGATTTCAAGTAGTTTTTGTTCAATATTTCAAGGTTATTTGGTTTTATAGTTTATTTTTGTAAATTTGCTTGTTAAATTTGTATTTATTTTTTATTTTTAAATATGTGCTTTGGTTAGTTTTTTAAGGTATATTTTTCTAAAATTCGTTTTTTTTTTAATTTTATATTTTTATATTTTGTTTTTTCTTAATTGAAATTTATTTTTATTTTTTATTTTTTTTTTGGAAAAAACAATGTTTTTATTTTTTCATTTTTAATGAAAAATGGTTATTTATTCCATTTTTAACAAAAGAAAGTTGATTGTTTTGTATTTATTTATTTTTGTTAGTGTACTTTTTTTCCCTTGAAAAAAAACGTTGTATCTTCTATTTTACTAAATAAAGAGTTACATTCCATAGGCATCCAAGGGCAAAGAGCATTTTTTTATGTAAATTTATTTTAAAAATTAATTAATTAATTTTTGTCTAACACCACTTTTGATTTAGGAGTCAATTTTAAGGGGGTTTTTTGCAATGGTATTTGTTTTCAAGACCACAATTCCAATGAAATCATAGTTTTAACTCTGAAAATAAAGTTGGTCCTACTAGTAGCATTACTTTTCGATTCGAGGGTCAATTTTAAGGTTTTTGTCGTCTTTTCAAGGCAGTGATTTCAACAATTTCAAAAAAGTCACAATTTTAGCGACCTCCAAAAAAAATGGTGCTACAAGTAGCACCACTTTTTGATTTGGAGGTAAAAATAGTGACTACAAAAATGAGAACTCTGAAGAGTTCTCGTTAAGTTGGTAACTTTGTTGAAGGCAAAAGCGATTAAATTCGCTACCTTGCACTTAGATGGAGAGGCTTGTGAGTGGTGGTACCATGGATTAGTCATTATGGTACATGTCAACATTACTTCCTATCTGGAGTTCACACAGAAGTTGATGGAGTGATTTGACAAAAAGGATCTGAAACCGCATTTTAGAGAGTTCGCACAACTAGACAAGTTCGGACACCAGATGCCTACATTACAGAATTTCATAGCCTTGTAGTCACGGTGATGGATATATCTGAGCAGAGGCTAGTTATGTTGTTCATTAAAGGTTTATTTGAGCCACTACATGGTTGGGTGAAAGCATTCGATCCTGAGACTCTGCAAGATGCCATATTAGGACATGGGACATGGAGGATGTGATCCCTAGGACAAAACCTTTCTCTAAGCCCTTCGTTCCCCAGAAAAACTAAGATAAGAAACCTTTTCAGAAAGAGTGGATCAAAAAGGAGAAGATGGATGAGGAAACCAACAATGAGTTGAGAATGACAAAACATTTCTTCAGTTGCAAAGAGCCTTGGGAGCCAAGACACAGGTGCATGGGGAAGGGCAAGGTACACTATATAGAGGTGCACTCAGATAGTGACAAGGAAGAGGAGGAATCTACACAAGAACAGGGCAATGAGAAGGGAGACTCAAGTGATGTCTAACGCTTGGGCTTGGCCTCCGGAGGACACATTAGTAAATAAATAATACTATTTTTATCTGTACCTTCCTAGAGGCAAGCGACCTCACTACTCGGCAAGTCATGAGGCAAGTCACATCGGCTCCAGGTTAAGACAAATCATCACATCTCAAGATCAAAGAGGATTTGCTAGGTTTGTCACCCATAAGACATTGAGTTGGAAGAACGCCTTATCTTCCGTTGTCGTATTCGCTGCTATGAGATTAGAGAGTATGTTGTCTCTCTTCCCGCTTCCTATGCCCTTGCTTTTGTTGGCACCTATACTACTGGTGTGGGTTCGCCCTGATCTACTAGCACAAGATCTAGAGGTCCCGGATCAATACACATCACCCAGGATCGCCCAATATGCTTTCAATATGCATTCCCCAGATTCCCCAGATTCCCCAATACGCCCGCATTCCACATTCGCATTCCCCATTCTCCTACATCCCGCATCTCGCCATTATCCTATTAACACATTCCCATTCCGCTCGATCATCCTCGTGTGGAGGCCAAGGATGGGACTATAGCCACATTATCAAGCACCCCTAGATATTACACTTTCAAAGTCAGAGGAGTACTACGAGGACAACATGTCATAGTTTGATTCATGGTGGGGCAACCCACAACTTCATTAGTGGAGCGTTTGTGGCCAGGAGATGCATTGCTACAGAAGACATCGAGTGGTTCAATGTGGTAAAGGTTGATGGATTTAATATTACATGTACATGAAAGATTCTGAGGTTGGTTGTGACGTTGGGATGATTTTTATGTGGTGCATTTGGCAAACACCAGTAAAGTTTTGGGTTTTTAGTGGCTTCATTCTTTAGGGTAAATCATGAGGAATTACCAGGTAATGGAGATGATATTTCATACAACAAACGGCAAGAAGGTTGTTCTAAGGGGCACGTCAAATGGTATCCCTAATATTGTGTCAACCAAAAATATGGAGGCCCTCTTCGGCACGAAGACATATCTTGTGAAACATAATGCTCGATTTTATCTCAGGAACAAGTAGAGGGACGACAAAACCATCATGTAGATACTCAAGTGTTATTGAGTAAGCATGACAAGGTTTTTGGGCATATACCTCTAGGGAGACCACCTAACAGAGGCTTTGAGCATAATATATAGTTGGAGGAGGGAGCCAAACCAGTAATAACCACTCATTATAGGCACTCTAAGAAATTTAAAGATGAAATAGAGAAGGCCATCAAGGAGTTATTAGATATTAGGCATACCAAACCTAGTTCGAGTCATTTTTCTTCTTCAGTTGTCTTGGTCAAGAAGAACGATGGAACCATGAGGATGTGCATAAACTAAATGGCTATGATTAACAAGACGATCAAGAATAGGTACCCTATCCCCAGGATCGATGATATTTTGGATGAGTTGCATGGAGCAGTGTATTTTTTGAAGATTGATATTTGATCAGGATATCATCAAATCATATTCCGAGAGCAATATGTCCATAAGAATGATTTAAGGTGACACTATGGGCATTATGAGTTCTTGTTCATGCCATTTGGATTGACCAATGCACTCGCAACATTCTAGTCTTACATGAACCACATTTTCAATAAGAAGTTGTGGAAATTTGTGTTGGTGTTCTTTAATGATGTTATTATATACAACAGGACATGGGAGGAGCACTTGGAACATCTAGATGATATTCTGAGCATAATGGAGGATCAGTCATTTTATTCCGAGTCAAAGTGTGAGTTCGGAATGATGGAGGTTCTATATTTGGGTCATCTGGTCAGTTCCCAGGGAGTACAAGTGCATAGGGATAATATCCATACCATATTGGATTGGTCACTATAGATTTTAACCCTGTACAATATTTATTGCAAACAGATTTTCAGTGAAAGAACAGAAAAGATACAATGGAAAATACAAACATTACACAGAGAATTTTCCCCTGGAAACCCAAACTGAGAAAACCAGCATATTCTATATTCATTCATAGTGATACATTTTTTACAATACAATATACATATAGGAGCTAGTGGCATCCAAAACCCTAACCCAATGACCTATATTATTCAACAACCATAATTCCTTAACCATAAATAGAAAACCATCAGCAAAAAAGCATGTGCCGAAAAATGCCCAACAACAAAAACGAAAAATGAGGAAAAAATGTGACACATTTATCGAGGCAAAAACAAATTATCAGGGGCGTTTCCCCCAAACCCCCCTGTGTTCCCAGCGCAACGTAGACACTGCTACTCGTGCAAAGAATATAACACATACCCAACATTCTCCCACTTTTTTTCTTTGCATACATGGGGTTACAGGGTTACATAGTCAACAATCCAGGGTAGCAATGCCCATGGATCCTCTACACCAAGAGAAATTCTCAATGCTCACAGATTTTGTTAATGAATCTGCAACATGCTTCAAAGTGTCCACCTTCATCAAAAATACTTTCTTTTCTTCAACCATGTCTCTCACAAAGTGATATTGAATATCAATATCCTTTGTCTTTGAATGATAAGTTGGGTTCTTCACCAGAAAAATCGCAATTTGATTGTCACAATCTATCCTTACAGCTTGATGTACCAACCCAATACCTAAACACAATATTTGTAACCATATTGCTTCCTTACGTGTTTGAGTGGTTGCCATGTATTCAGCTTCTGTAGTTGAAAGTGCCACTACAGCCTGTCTTTTGCTCATCCAACTTATTTCTCCTCCAAATAGGTTAAACACATACCCACTTGTAGATCTCCTACAATCCAGATCACCAACCCAGTCTTCATCCACAAAGCCATGTATATCCACCACTCTGTCCAATCCCAATCTTCCTTCGTAGCACAATCCATAGCTAGAAGTGCCACACAAATACCTGAAAACCCTTTTTATTGTTGTCCAATGCTCATTCCCTAGTTTTGACATATACCTGCTCAAAACTCCCACTGCATGTGCAATTTTTGGTCTAGTACAGACTATTGCATAAATCAAACTTCCAATTGCACTTGTATATGGAACATGAGACATGTCCTTGTTGGCCTTGACCAAGTTTTGAATATCCTTGGTCACTTTTGACCCCTTTTTGGGACTTTGATAGGCTATCGAAGGTGGAGCGCAAGTCGAAGCAGAGATCGTGGGATCTTGGCCCCTTGTTTAGGTATTTTTGGGTTTTGGGCTTATGTAACGGGTATGGGATGTCGACCCATGGGTTTACCCATGCTTAATCCTCTTTTGTAATTTATAAATAGATGTCTAGGCGATGGAAGAAGAGACAATATGTGCATATGTGTAATGTTGTGCTAAGTGCAAGAGATAGTTGTAAATGCTTTGTGCATGTTGTGTGAGGCTTGCAAGGCTAAGTCCAAGTGACTGTAAGAGACTGTGCAAAGGTTTTGTGTTGTAACCTAGCTCGGGGAAGGAGGATCTGGAGGAGTGTGCATAGATATCATGTCCAATGTGGAGTAGGATCTTGTGGCCTTGTGCATGTAGATGATTGACAGAAGACAATAAAGAGAATAAGAGTTGGTGGACGTAGCCCTAGGCTGGTGTCACATACCCACTATGGAAATCAAATTTTTCGTCGATTTCTCAATGATCAGACCCCCGAAATTTCTATGGAGGTCTAGCATAAGCTAGCTCTTCCCTCGTCTAATCCCATAGGATCACGGGTCACGACCACAGGTCGAACAAATATGGAGTACTTTTTCTCTTCGCGACTCAGCGCTACCAGGGCATCGAGTCTTTCGACTCTACAAACCCCGACACAGCGAAGCGCCGAACCCCGAAAGGGATAGCGAGTACAAGTTTCTTGTTTGGGTCTTGTCCTCATGACCACGTGCTTAAACTGGCAAAGCCCTTACCGGCCTTTTGTGATTTGGGAAATCACAATGCATGACTTCCTCCTTTCCCATTCAAATCCCTGAAAACCACGAAGTCTCCCAAGTTTCCCCCCAAAGGGAGATCAACGGTTGTAAGCCTCCCCTGATCCGATGGTATGGATCCTTTCGGGGTTTTGGTACTCGGGAGTTCGAAATGCAACAACTCCAAGACTCCTTGTCCTTTAAATCTCCGAATTTCGATATGGAAGTTCATGTAAGAGATCAACGGCTCTTAAGACTGTGGATCCAACGGTCCACGGGATTTCGGGACTTTTCCCAAATATCTAACTGCTCACCATGCATCTCCTCTGATGGACGGTCCAGATCTTTTGGTACTTCTCCTCTCCACTACAACGCGTATCGGGATTTCGGGCATCGATATTTCACAAATCGCGAGGGCAAGGTTTTCTAGCCCTCTGGTTTCCTGGATGCCACGTGTCCCACCGATGGATGGCAACAACCTTTAGTCAAGATCATCGGTCGTGATCTTTTCAGGATAATCAACGGTCACGATTAAATCCTGACTTTCCTTAACCTCATTCACACCTCTCGCCATTTTGGGGTTTTGGTGATCGGGATTTTGTGACTCGCGAAGACAAGGGGTTCTTGCCCTTTGGTTTCCCAGGTGCTGAAATACCGAAATGTCGATCGGCAGCCACATGTCCCTTCGATAGACGACTGCAACCTTCACCCACGATCAACCGTTATGATCTTTTCAGGATGATCAATGGTCACGATTAAATCCCGCCTTTCTCAAACTTATTCACACCTAAAATGATTTGGGGTTTCGTTAATCGGGATTTCGCGACTCGCGAAGACAAGGGTTCTTTCCCTTTTATTTCCCGGGTGCTGAAACGTCGAAGCGCTTACCAATAGCTATGTGTGCTCTATAGATGGATGGTCCTCTTTGTTTCTTGATTTTGTGACTTGTGACCCCCAGTGACGTAAATCCTTTGTCCACTCGAATCCCCAGTATCTGAAATACCAATGGACTCTCAATCTCTGCCACGTGTCCTTCACAGATGGATGGTCTAGATCTATATCGAGATTTTCACCATGGAGTGTCCCGATATCTTGTCATTTGGACTCCCGGAATCCTGAACTCTGAATCCCCGATACCGACTCCTCTCTCGGGACTTTCTCTCTTGTTCACGAGGGCTTAACCCTCATGCATCTCCTAGTAGATCCACGGCTATCGGGTTTTCTATATAATATCTGACAACTCAGATATGTCCCACGCTGTGTACTGACTCCTCTTTTGGGACCTTCGCCCTTGTTCATGAGGGCTTAACCCTCCTACATCTCCTAACAGATCCAATGGCTATCGGGTTTTCTAGCTAAGATCTGACGGCTCAGACCTGTCCTACGTCGTGCACTCTCCCACTGCTCTCTGGACCTTAAAAAACCAATGGTCCAGATACTCCCACAGACCTTGGGGATCTACGGTCCCAATTTCCTCGCTACTCACGAAGATAGAAGAAAAGGGGTAAGGCATGTAATGCCCTTGTTTCTTCCTCCAATCTAACAGTCATGAATGATCGTAGGCCTTTCGATGGGATCTCGTATGTCGATCGATACTTATCCCTACGCTGCTACTTCGATATTTCAAGAGGATCATTCTTCCTCGTATAGGGTTGCTAAGGCTTGCGCATTCAAGTCTTTTTTCCAGGTTCTTGGTAAACTTTTCCAAGAAGGGTATCTCTCTAGAGAGATCTATTCCAGGGCATTCCTAGAGACAGATAAGGGGAAACAAATTCCCGAGAACAGACTGGAAGACTAACTTGGTTCAACTTCTGCATAAATAAATTTATCTATCAACATAAGCCATGCGTGGATTTTCTGTTGCAAGAATACATCTACCATTTCTTATCAAAACACTGCACAGACAGTCTTATACTATAATCATTCACAATTTCACAGTTTATGAGCATATATGTCAGCATATGAGTTTCAAGGTGCAATATGTAAAACACTTATCAGCAATAACACCATAATTAAGTGCAACTGTTGAGAGGGGTGCTCGTTTCCACCCAACCGTAGGCTCAGCTATTTCGATAGGATTTACAACTAGCCACCCCTGAGCTGAGACCACAATGCTGCGAGATTGTGTCTTGGTTTTCCAGTGACCGAGAATGATGGTTACTCTCCCCCTTCTCTGTTATCACTCACTATGTGTATCTCCAGAGTTCTCTTCCTCCCCTTGCGTCTTCCCCCAATCGCTTCTCCCTCATGCCTTATCCTCTTGCGAGGTTGTGTGTGGCGCGATTTTCCTCACACTGGTCAGGCCTGACGACTCTATGGATGGGCGGTTCACCCCCCCATCCCTCATTAATTCTTGAGGAGCCATCAACCTACCAGCTTGAGAGACATTTAATTTGGGGCCAGGGAGCCGCTCTTGGTTCTCTGGGCCAGTGAAGTCCAAATACGGTATTGTTTTCAGTGGAAGTTAACGCCACCATTCTAGGTGCCTTCCACCACCTTTCTCTAGCCATCATGGTCTCTTTTTCAACATATCCCCTCTCAGCAGTCGTGCAATATATATATATATATATATATACATAATATTATTCACATTCATCGACCTTTTCCACAAGGTCCATTCACATCACACATTCACATTTCTGAGTTTGCCACAGTTCTTGGCAAGTATAGTTATTTTTACAAGCTGGGGAAACAGGGTGTTACAATTTCCTCCCCCTTAAAGGAAAATCATCCTCGATGTTCTTATCTATTAACATGAAATGCATGTACAGAAGTAAACAAAATTGGATATGCATGTTTCATGGCATCCTTCATTTCCCATGTAGCCTCATCTGGGCCAAAATGTTTCCACTGCACCTTGACCTGTGCAATGGTTCAGTTCTGGAGCGGTGTTTCCTTTATGTCCAGTATGCATTGGGGTTCTGGTAGAAATTATCCCTCCGGTTCCACCTGGATCACAGACCAATCAATTATATGGTTAGCATCATGTACATATTTCTTCAATAATGAAACATGGAAAACATTATGTGCTTTTATTGTGGGAGGAAGTGCTAGCCTATAGGCTACAGGTCCCACTCTATCTAGAAACTCAAAGGGTCCACAATACTGAGGTGCCAACTTGGCACAAGCTCCCATTTTCAGGGAACTCTTCCTGGGCCTAACTCTGAGATATACATTATCTTCCGCTTTGAACTCTCTTGGAGTTATCTTTTGGTTAACATAACGTTTCTGTCGGTTTTGAGCGACCTTTAGGTTTTGTTTTATCTGATTCACCTACTGTTCCATTTCTTTCAACATATCGGGTCCA
This sequence comes from Picea engelmannii, assembly GCA_009831015.1. NCBI lineage: Eukaryota > Viridiplantae > Streptophyta > Pinopsida > Pinales > Pinaceae > Picea > Picea engelmannii. The sequence goes on from ML779853.1 coordinate 517,424, forward strand.
AAAGAAATCATGTTTATGGGATTACTCCAGCTGACTGGAGTATTACATGATCTACCATAGAGGACTTTGAAGGGACTCATCTTTAAGGATGCTTGGTAGTCGTTGTTGTAGGCGAATTCTACCAGTGGCAGGTAGTCTTCCCACTTCTTGGGTTGATGCATTACATGAATTCTTAGCATGTCTTCAAGTACTTGGTTCACTCTTTCCGTCTATCTATTGGTTTGAGGGTGATAGGCAGTGCTAAACAATGATTTGGTCTCTAAACCAGCCATCAATGATTTCCAAAAGTTAGAGGTAAATTTCATGTCTCTGTCAGACACAATCTCTTTCGGCATACCATGTAGTCTGAATATCTCCTTCATGAACACCTGGGCGATATCAATTGCTTTGCAGGTTGATTTGACAGGGATGAAATGAGTAGACTTGCTCAATTTATCCACCACTACCATAATGGCATCATTCTGTTTGGTTGAGGTTGGTAATCCAATGATGAAATCCATGGAGATGGTTTCCCATTTCCATTTTTGGATTGGTAAAGGTTGCAATAATCCTGCTGGGTGTCAATGTTCTGCTTTAACCTACTGGCACTCTATGCATTTGGCTAAGTACTCAGCTATGTCTTTCTTCATTCCAGGCCAATAAAATCGTCTCCTGGTGGCAGTGATCATTTTCTGGTATCCTGGATGACCGGAATAGGGTCTTTTACGTAGTTCATCCAATATGAACCTCTTCAAGTCGTCACAATTTGGAATGTACAGTCTATTTCTGTAAGTGAGCAGACCTCCTTCAGTTATCTGGTAGCCTTCATATTTTACTCCAGTGGGTTCTTGTTGTAGGTTCATTGCCACAGTCTAGACGAAGGGATTTGTTTCTTGTGCGTTTCTGATTCTTTCCTTGACTTCTGTCTCACAGGTGCTCACCGCTGCCAGGTGAATTTTTTTCATGCTTCTGCTAAGGGCATCGGCCACCCTATTTTCCTTTCCTTTAATGTGTTTGATTTCGAAATCAAACTCACTAAGGAGGGCCATCCACCTAGCTTGTCTAGCATTGAGCTTTGGTTGATCAAACAAGTATCGCAATCCACAGTGATCGGTCATAAGTACAAATTTTCTTCCCAGGAGGTAATGCCTCCACATTTTCAAGGCATGCACTATGGCAGCTAGTTCTAGATCATGGGTCACATAGTTTACTTCATGCTCGTTCAATTTTCGGGATTCATAGCAGATCACACTTCCTTCCTGCATAAGGACTCCTCCAATCCCTTCCTTACAGGCATCTATGCACACGAGGAAGTCAGCTTCTGGATCGGCGATCTTTAGTACGGGTGCATGGGTCAGTAGATGTTTCAGGGTTTGAAATATTTCTTCACATTTCTGTGTCCACAAGAATTTTGTCCCCTTCTTCTGGAGGGCAGTGATTGGACAACCAATCTTGGAGAATCCTTTTATAAATATCCTATAGTATCTTGGTAATCCCATAAAGGATCTGATATCCAAAACATCCTTCGGGGTAGGCCATTCCATGATAGACCTGATTTTGTTAGGGTCTGTCGCTACTCCTTCTTCGGAGAGAAAATGGCCTAAGTAATATATTTCCTTCTAGAAGAATTCAAATTTGTTGAATTTGGAATAGAGTTGATGTTCTCTTAGCACTTGTAGCACAAGTCTAAGATTCTCTTCATGCTCTTCTCTATTCTTAGAGTAGATTAATATGTCATCAATAAAAACTAGCACAAATTTATCTAGAAATTTACTGAGTACATTATTCATCAAGCACATAAAAGTGGCAGGGGCATTGGTTAACCCAAATGGCACTACCACAAACTCATAGTGACCATATCGTGGCCGGAAGGCATTTTTATGGATGTCTTCATCCTTGATTTGGACTTGATGGTATCCCGACCTTAAGTCAATCTTTGAGAAAATAGACACGCCTCCCAATTGATCGAACAGATCATCGATCCTGGGAAAAGGGTACTTATTATTTATGGTTACCTTATTGATTTGTCTATAATCTATACACAGTCTAAGGGTGTCGTCCTTCTTTTTCACAAACAGGACTGGTGCTCCCCATGGAGACATGCTGGGTCGAATATAGCCTTTATCCATCATTTCTTTTAATTGCAATTTGAGTTCAACTAACTTGGGTGTGCTCATCCGGTAGGGTGTCCTAGACACCGGCACCGCTCTTGGTGCAAGTTCTATCGAGAATTCTATGTCCCTCCTCAGAGGTAGACCCGGTAGCTCTTCCGAAAACACATCTCTGTATTTTCTCAGGATAGGGTGATCGTTAGGGCTTGGTTTATCACCTTTGATTGTTTTCAACACCTGTATTGCATATAGCGGACATCCCTTTCGGCAATACTTTCTCATTTGTAGGGATGATATTTGTCTCACCGAGACAGGTTTTCGAATCCCTTGAAGGGTTATTCTTATCCCTTATTTACTTACACACACTAAGGTTTTATGGTAACAGTCCAGTCTAGCTTTATGGGCGGCTAGCCAGTCCATACCGATCAACAGATCATATGATCCCAGGGGTAATATGTTAAGGGTTTCTTGGGTGGGGAATTCACCCAACATTAATTGGCAGGCTGGTATAACCTCTGCTATCTTCCTTTTGGTGCTAGTGGCTAACTGTACCAACCATGGCTTGGTATGTTTTCATGGCTGTAGTTTACACTTATCAACGGCTTTAGGGGCTATATAACTCAAATTTGAACCAGGGTCAATCAAAATAGACACTAGATGGTTGAAAATCATACCTTCTATTTCCACTACTGAAGCTTGATGGTTAGATTGGTTATTATCCAAGGCTGCATAAATTTGTGGCACACTCCTAGCCATATCATTGACAGTAGTAGTTTCCTAGATGTTATAAATCCTCCAACTATTCTGTTCTCAGTGTGGACAGTCTCTCAGGAGGTGTTCCTCTCCACAACCCCAACATTTCAGAGGTTCTCTCTTGGTGTTATCCACCTTCACTGGTATAGGTCCAAAAGTTTTATTTCCGCCCAATGAGGGAAAGTTCTGTTGGTGTACACTCTAGGCTAGAAAGTTCATTCTTGGGTTCTTCTTGTAATTCTTAAATCCTGGGGATTTGATCCCCTTTTTATGAAATCTTGAACTATTCTTCAGTTTCCATCCTTCATGAGGTGTCGCTCAATGCCCAAACTATTCATGACAATAGGTTGCCTTTCTAATGGTGCCTTCTAGGGTCTTTGGCTCATCAAATTCAATTTTGTTCTGATATTCCTTGGGTAGCCCACTAATGAAGCGTTGCACCTTTTCCTTTTCTTCTTTTATATAAGGTACATACCTCAACAACTCGAGGAATCTGTTAACATATTCTTATATAGTAAATTGTCCCAGTTTGAGTTCATAAAACTCTTTAGTCTTTTCGTCAAAATATTTTTCCGACAGATACTTCTTCCAGAAGTACTTCTCAAATCGTTTCCAAGACAGGTCCTCTTCACGAACCCCTTTCACATTCTTAAGGTCTTCCCACCAAATGGAAGCTTTTCCATTCAAGTTGAAGGTGGCCACTCAGGCCTTCATATTTTCTGAAAAGTCATGGAATCTGAAATACTTCTTTAGTCCAAGAAGCCAAGATTTTGCTTCCTCTCCCTTCTTTATTTCACCGTCGAAGGAGGGTGGTTTGGCCTTTTTGAATTCTTCAAATTTTTGATCTTTGGAAGAATTTTGCTTCTTCTGTTTTCTTTGGGGATAGGAACTGGTTCTACTGCTAGAAGAGCCCTCTGAATCGCCAGCTTCCTTCTCAGAGGAACCATCTGACACTTGTCCTTTACCTCTAGGGTGGACCTTTTTCGAGGTGCTCCTCTCAGTGTGGCCACTGATATGACCATGTTTCTGAGTTTTAGGTTTATGCTGCATTTTTCTTTGTAGATCGGACAAACTCTATAGTAAAACTACATTAATTTCTATTTGTTTTTCTTGTTCTTTCATCATCCCTTCATTGTCAGCCTTGAAGATTTGTAATTCGACCATGAGACTCCTCACAGTCTCAGCTAGATCTGGAGGGGTCCCTACTGCCCTTCTTTTGCCAGAATCTTCGTCTCTATTGTGGGAGCCCTCTTCCACTTCATGGTGAGTCACCATACTATGTGTTGATAATTTCTCGCGGTTGATCTTTCGCTTGTGTGAAAAGACAAACGTTGGTTGTTAGTCAATAGTTAGATACATTTTTATAACCCACGCAAAATTCATATTTCTTTCACATGCATACACAGTCGGGTTCTCATTTCAGACTTTGACCTTTTTGAATTAAGAGGGTTAAGATAGAGGGTTACTCTTTTTAAGAGTGTTCCAAATGGAGCTTCTGCACAACTCGTTCATGAGCCCAAGCAGGTCAAGTGTTGTAACCATTCTCTGATACAAATTTGTCACATACCCACTATGGAAATCAAATTTTTCATCGATTTCTCAATGATCAGACCCCCGAGATGTCTACAGAGGTCTAGTGTAAGCTAGCACTTCCCTCGTCTGTTCCCTTAGGATCGCGGGTCATGACCATAGGTCGAAGAAATATAGCGTCCTTTCTCTCTTCGCGACTCAGCGCTACCAGGGTGTCAAGTCTTTCAACTCTGCAAACCCTGACACAGGAAAGCGTCGAACCCCGAAAGGGATGGCAAGTACAAGTTTCATGTTTGGGTTTTGTCCTCGTGACCACGTGCTTAAATAGGAAAATCCCTTACCGGCCTTTCATGATTCAAGAAATCACGATGCATGACTTATTCCTTTCCCATTCAAATCCCCGAAAACCATGAAGTCTCCCAAGTTTCCCTCCAAAGGGAGATCAACGGTTGTAAGCCTTTCCTGATTCGACAGTATGGATCCTTTCGGCATTTTGGTACTCGGGAGTTTGAAATGCAATGACTCCAAGACTCCTTGTCATTTAAATCTCTAAATTTCCATATGGAAGTTCATGTAAGAGATCGACAGCTCTTAAGAGTGTGGATCCAATGGTCCATGGGATTTCGGGACTTTTCCCAAATCTCTGACCGCTCACCACGCGTCTCCTCTGATGGACGGTCCAGATTCTTTCGATACTTCTCCTCCAGATTCTTTCGATACTTCTCCTCTCCATTATAGCATGTATCGGTATTTCAGGCATCAGAATTTCACAAATCACGGGGGCAAGGTTTTCTAGCCCTCTGGTTTCCCAGATGCCAAAACGTCGAAACGTCGATCGGCAGCCACGTGTCCCTCTGATGGATGGCGACGACCTTTAGTCAAGATCAATGGTCGTGATATTTTCGGGATAATCAACGGTCATGATTAAATCCTGGATTTCCTTAACCTCATTCACACCTCTCACCATTTCAAGGTTTCGGTGATCGGGATTTCGTGACTCGCGAAGACAAGGGATTCTTGCCCTTTGGTTTCCAGGGTGTCAAAATACCAAAATGTCGATTGGCAGCTACATGTCCCTCTGATAGATGGCTGCGACCTTCACCCACGATCAACCATTATGATCTTTTTAGGATGATCAACGGTCATGATTAAATCCCACCTTTCTCAAACTTACTCACACTTAAAACGATTCGGGGTTTCGGTAATCGGGATTTCATGACTCGTGAAGACAAGGGTTCTTTCCCTTTTGTTTCCCAGGTGCCAAAACGTCGAAGAGATTACCAGCAGCCACATGTGCTCTATAGATGGGCAGTCCTCATTGTTTCATGATTTCGCAACTTGTGACCCCCAGTGTCGCAAATCCTTTGTCCACTCGAATCCCCGGTATCCGAAATACCGATGGACTCTCGATCTCCGCCACGTGTCCTTCACGGATGGACGGTATAGATCTATATCGATATTTTCACCATGGAGTGTCCCAATCTCTTGTCATCAAGACTCCCAGAATCCCGAACTCCAAATCCCCGATACCGACTCCTCTCTCAGGACTTTTGCCCTTGTTCACGAGGGCTTAACCCTCATGCATCTCCTATCAGATCCACGGCTATCGGGTTTTCTATATAATATCTGATGACTTAGATCTGTCCCACGCCATGTACCGACTCCTCTTTCGGGGCCTTCGCCCCTGTTCACAAGGGCTTAACCCTCCTACATCTCCTAATAGATCCAATGGCTATCGAGTTTTCTAGCTAATATCCGACGGCTCAGACCTGTCCTACACCGTTCACTCTCCCACTGCTCTTTGGACGTGAAAAAATCAATGGTCCAGATACTCCCACAGACCTTGGGGATCTACAGTCCCAATTTCCTCACTACTCGTGAAGATAGAAGAAAAGGGGTAAGGCATGTAATGCCCTTGTTTCTCAATCCAATCTAACGGTCATGAATCAACGCAGGCCTTCCGATGGGATCTCATCCATCGATCGATACTTATCCCTATGTTGCTACTTCAGGATTTCAAGAGGATCATTCTTCCTCGTACAGGGTTGCTAAGGCTTGCACATTCAAGTCCTTTTTCTAGGTTCTTGGTAAAATTTTCCAAGAAGGGTATCTCTGTGGAGAGATCTATTCTGGGGCATTCCTGGAGATAGATAAGGGGAAATAAATTCCTGAGAACGGACTGGAAGACTAACTTGGTTAAACTTCCACATAAATAAATTTATCTATCAACATAAGCCACGCGTGGTTTTTCTGTTACAAGCATACATCTATCATTTCTTATCAAAACACTGCACATACAGTCTTATACTTTAATCATTCACAATTTCACAGTTTATGAGCATATATGTTAGCATATGAATTTCAAGGTGCAAGATGTAAAACACTTATCAGCAATAACACTAGAAGTAAGTGCAACTGCTGAGAGGGGTGCTTGTTTCCACCCAACCGTAGGCTCAGCTATTCTGATAGGATTTACAACTAGCCACCCCCGAGCTAAGACCACGATGTTGCGAGACTGTGTCTTGGTTTTCCAATGACCGAGAACGAGGGTTACTCTCCCCCTTCTCTACTATCACTCACTCTGCATATCTCTAGAGTTATCTTCCTCCCCTCGCATCTTCCCCCAATCGCTTCTCCCTCGCACATTATCCTCTTGTGAGGTTGCGTGTGGCACGATTTTCCTCACACTGGTCAGGCCTGACTACTCTACGGATGGGCAGTTCACCCCCCCATCCCTCATTAATTCCTGAGGAGCCATAAACCTACCATCTTGTGAGACATTTAATTCGGGGTCAGCGAGTTGCTCTTGGTTCTCCGGGCTAGTGAAGTCCAAATACGGTATTGTTTTCGGTGGAAGTTAACGCCACCATTCTAGGTGCCTTCCATAGCCTTTATCCAGCTATCGTGGTCTCTTTTTCAACATATCCCCTCTCAGAAGTCCTGCAATA
>ML779853.1:524794-547481 GCA_009831015.1 Picea engelmannii
ATATATATATATATATATATATATATATATATATATATATATATATATATATATATATATATATATATATATATATATTCATAATATTATTCACATTCATCGACCTTTTCCACAAGGTCCATTCACATCACACATTCACATTTTTGAGTTTGCCACAGTTCTTGGCCAGTCAAGTTATTTTTACAAGCTGGGGGAAACAGGGTGTTATAGCTGGGGGTGAACTACATATATTTGTGTTATGGTTGCTTTGTGAATTATGTTGTATGATAGTGATGTGATTTATGCTTAGTGTTGATATATTTATGTATGATGCATCTGATCTAATAGATTAGTTCTTGGTAATATGAATGAATGTTAGATCTAATCTATCTCTCCATGCTAAGTGCTTAAATGTGTTAGATCTTGTTGAATACTGCGTTGCTTTGTAATTAGGGTTTGGATTTGTGATGTGAATAAGGGTTAATTACTGACGAATGTTAAATTCTAAGTGCTTTGTTAGAGTATTGTAATCACAGATATGTGTCCCATATAAGGTTGTAGACATTGTAGTCCTGCAACCACCCCTGCCTCTACCTCAGGTGATACTTCATCTGCTTCACAGGTGTTGTCGAAAGGGCTAGTAGTTAGGGTTTTGTTGGTGCATTGTTGAAGCATTGAACCCTGGGTCTACCCCTGTGCCAACAAATGGTTCTGTTGTCGGGACCTGAAACTGTGATTGTTGGGAACTGAGGAAAAGAAAGAAAGCTTTGTGTGTAGATCTGTTGCTTTAAGTGTGTAGTATTCTACTTGATTGCAAAGCTCTGTACTAAGAAACGAACTGGATCTGAAGAAAAAGAGGTAAGATTAGTGAAAAAATTTGTCAAAAAGAGGTAAGATCGGAAAGTTTTGTTCTCTAAGAAAGTTAATATAAGTGGAAATTTTTTTTTGAAAGTATGAATCTAGGTATGTTTGATAAAAAAATTCCTAGTCTGAAAAATAGGGCACAGTTAGAAGAAAAAAGGTTTGATATGAGTAGATCTAATAGAAATAATGAAAGATATGTTATTCCTATGCATAGAATGAATGTTTGAACTAACAAATGGATGTGGGATCCTAGGAAGATTTTTTTGCAAGTTAGCAACCATGATCCTAATGCGCAGTACAATAAAGGATGGGGATCATTTAAGAGAAAGAGAGGATTAACTCTTTCTTATAGTTGCAGAAGACCGGGACATCTTTCTAAGGAATGCCCTGGTAGAAGACCTAGTTGTCTTTGTTGTAAATCTATGGACCATGAAGTTATGGATTGCCCTAGAATGATTGTTAAGGTTGAAATAATGAATATGAGACAAGAAACCCCTAAGGAAGACCAAGAAACTGAGACCATGGAAGAACCCCGGAAAGAATCAAAGATTGTATTACTAAAAATGAAAGAAGCCCTGAATGACCATAGAGATATCAACTTATCAAATATCTTCAAAGAGAAAGAGTGCATAGAAACAAGAATAGGAGACTTCGACATAGACTATGTTCTGGATGAGGAAACACAAGTGAATATCATGATAGAAAGAACCTGGGAAATTTTAGGAAAGCCTGCTATGATTCCTTCATTGGGAGGAATAGGATTATTTAGAGGAAAGTTGATAACCCTATGTGGAAGACTTACCCAAACATCTATGAGTGCCCATGGCACTTTGACAGAAGAAGAATTTGAGATCGTTAAGTTTGTTGGGAACAGTGCCCCATTTTCTATACTACTAGGAAAAAATTGGATTGTGAAAGATCATACCCAAAGAAAAGAAAAGCAAGCTCTAGAATAAAAAAATCAAGACCTAAGAGACTTCATGGCTAAGAGAATAGCACACTTACTAGAAGAACAAGAAAACCAGTCGAAGCTACTGAGGACCATAAATTTGGATGTCGAAGTTGAAAGAACACCAAAAGATTTGAAACATTTGTCTGTACAGGAGAGTGGAGCACCTACCCCAGACAGAGAAGACGTATTTCCCTTGAACCTTAGGAAATACCACCAACAACACGAAGTTACTATGCCAAGAGGAGATAAGAATCAGAATGGAAAGAGGAATACTAAAATGTAGATCACAAGTAAGAAGGCTAGAAAGCTCAACAAGAAGAAAGCAAAGTTGGAGAAATTACAGGAAGTTCCAGAGAAGACTTCATAGAAGGAGGGTCTCCAGAATTTGAACCTCACTGGAATATCAAAGCAGCTCAAATTGGCACTTTGCCATGGCGGAGCGATATGACCATTGGAGGCATTATAACCATTAGATTGACATTCCTAAATGGTTAGAATAGAAGTTATGATCAGAAAGCTTGCCATCGGATCATTGGGACCACGCCGTAATTGACAGAACTGCATTGATGAAGGATTCTTTTCCATTGGAGGGATTCGTTACATCATTGTATACTTATTCCATTGATTGTTGCACCGAGAACACTTTTGCGAATTGTATCCAAGATAACTCATTATTGTCGCGTTGTGTTTACCGAGACTTCGCCACCTGTTCCATTGCATTGAGCATTTGTTAATCAGCCTGATTTTTCTGATCTTGAGCGTGCATGTCGGACAAACTCAGTGTCGTAGAAAAAAAATTTGAAGAAGTTATAATCAAACTTATGGCTGAGAAGGTGATGTTCGTCAAAATTCAAACTTCATCGATGAGAGGAGTGCAAGACTCCCCGTCGACTTCTCGCGAATCCGGACCATCCTGAGTTGTGGCCGAGAAAAGAACCAAGCATCGAGATGACTTGGAAAATGCGAAGTTAATCCCATCCATCCTACCCAAATACATCCCACCTCTGGTCGGTGAGGTGAATCGTGACAGTTTCCCCAGGGACTTCGACTACACCTTGGTTACTGCGTACCTCCCGAATGGGATACACACAGGCAAGCCTCAACATAATAATATTCCGACGTTGAAGATCATTGAATTCAACTTGGGAGACCACAAGAACTTCAGCATTCTCGCCCCTCACAGGTATTTGACTCGAACGAAGGGGAAGAAGTCGAGGATAATTCCCCAACCATGGACTATGGACCTTGCATAGTCCACCGTCCTGGACGTAATGAAGATACCCCATTTTGGAAGGCACCAGGAGGTTAACACGTGCATTAAGCTCCGATTTTCGAGCTTCCATGGCATTTATTTGTGTCTAGATAGACACATCACCATCGATCTAACATTGATCCATCGGATCACCGGATTGAGCTTGCAGGGACCAGACCGGCAAGACTTTTAACCAGGAAAGGTTGCAGACCACTAGAAGATTAAAGATACCTATAGCGACATGGAGAAGGGGAAGCAAGGCTACAAGGTAGCCTCCATCCAGAATGGCGCAGTGTGCCTCACTTGCTAGTTGTTTGTTGGTAAGATAGTAAGAAAGAATAGACCCATGCAGGTCACGGGGTTTGTTGTTAACCTCGTAGGAAAATGTTGAGGGGCTACAAATGAACTAGGTAAAGTACTTAGTTAACTAGTTAGACCAATATTTCTATGAAGCTCGAGATCAGGGCTATGAGTTTCATTTTAGTTGGTTACTAATCCTCATCACGTTCATAGCTTTGGAGATGCCGGAAGGTGTGACCTTCTCTGAAATAGAGCCATCTGAACCCTTAGCCATGAATTTCACCATGCTATGGTACTCGATCAATATGGGAAAATGTGAAGTTCACCACGTTCCACACCTACTACCTGCAGTTAAAGAGGGATATTGAGGTTATCCCTCGTATGACGTCGAACACCCTGCACAGATTCAGGCCATTTGTGAAGTTCCACGCAGACAGACATTTTACCTATATCACTGTGGGTGGAGATGAACACAAAGAAGTACTATAGAGTTATTACAAAATCACAGAGGAAGACCTAGAAGAAATAAGTAAGGAATAGCCTTCAGAGCTCCTTATCCTTGTTGACCCCACAGAATTGTCTAACCCCGAACTAATCGAAATCCCGATGGTCACTCATGAAGGGTACGATACACCTGGAAGTAACAGAAGGAAGAAGACAGAAGAGGTACAAAAGCTGAAAAGCGCATCAGAAGAGACTGCTTTAGAATCACCTAGCGGAGGAGGTGATGATGAAGTAGACAAAGAAGAGAACAATGGAAAATAATATCAGCAGAAGCAAGGCAAAGTAACACCACCACATAATCCCCCTGATGTCACAGAGCCATCTAATAAAAGAAAGGTTTCTCCCACAAAACCCACATCGCAAAAGAAGTCAAAAGCTAGTAAGACCAAGTTGTATACTATGCTCATGCTCGATGACTTTAACTTCATCATCGCAGTTGTATCGGATGCCTTAGAAGATCTTTTGTAGAGAAATGAAGCTAAGAAAGAGACCGTGTAAGAAAGAATTGAAGCAGAAATGCGAGGGGTATAGCAGGCCCTTCACTCCAGTCGTGCAGTGTTCACTATGCCCCCGCCATCAAAAGAAACAAAGTTGGGAGATGAACCTAACCAACTCCATAGACTAGCCGATGCGACCGAAGCTCGCCTTCATCGCGCATAGGAAGAAACAGAACAGGCCACAGTGGCCCTGAAGCAAGCATAAGAGGAAGTGATAGAGCAACGTCGAGTTGCAGGAAAAGGATGACCTACAAACAAAGTTCGAAGAGGAGAGAGCGCAGATCCAGTAAGATAAAGAACTGCTTCTCATAGAGTAGATTGGAGTAAAAGAAGCAGTCAATAGAGAACTTCGTTCTGTGACGGGATTAGAGCAAAAGGAGGAAGACCCACTAGAGAATCAAGTAGTGAAGCTTGTTAAAGCCATCCAAGAAATTCAACATAGAATAGAAGATCTACAGCTACAAACAGTACCAAGTACTCCATAGGACATGCGAGACCAAAGAGAATACATTTCCCAGAGTGCAGTTAAGAGGATCAGAGCATTAGCTTTGGAATTTAAACAACTTAGCAGTAGAAGTGCACAGACTTATGAGCGACTTACTGAGGACCATGAAGTGAATACATTGGATTCACAACTCTAGGAGGCAAAGCAACAAGCGGCAATAGTACAAGTTTAGTTGAAGCTCCTATCAGTAGTTGAAAGAATGAAAAGATCCCAGGAACAGCACATTGCTCAAGAGAAAGTCCACACCATACAGAGAAAATTCATGGAAGTGACTCAAAGGATCCAACCAGTCTAGGACAAATATTTCCAACTATTTGAGGAGATTGAAGGCCAAGGAGTAGAGTTGGAACAAGTATTCACTTCAGTAGAACAGCGCTTAGAGGGACCTGTGAATGAGGTAGTTATTCAAGAGTTCATCGAGCAGGAGGCCTTGGTGAAGCAACAGGTCGAAGCATATCGAGCTAGGCTTGAGGAATTTGAGGCATAATTACCCAGAGTAGAGTGACTCGGGACGAGTCATAGGTGAGTGTTAGGGGCATATTGGCCATTGACCAAGTTTTGAAGATCCTTGGTCACTTTTGACCCCTTTTTTCGACTTTGATAGGCTGTCAAAGGTGGAGCGTAATTCTAAGCGGAGATCGCAAGATCTCGGCCCCTTGTTTAGGGCATTTTGGATTTTGGGCTTATGTATCGAGTATGGGATGTCAACCCATGGGTTTACCCATGCTTAGGCCTCTTTTGTAATGTATAAATATATGTCTAGGTGATGGAAGAAGAGACAATATGTGCATATGTCTGATGTTGTGCTAAGTGAAAGTGATAGTTGTAAATGATTTGTGCATGTTGTGTGAGGCTTGCAAGGCTAAGTGCAAGTGACTGTAAGAGACTGTGCAAAGGCTTTGTGTTGTAACCTATCTCGGGGAAGGAGGATCTGGCGAAGTGCGCGTAGATATCTTGTCCTATGCAGAGTAGGATCTTGTGGCCTTGTGCATGTAGATGATTGATAGAAGACAATAATTAGAAGAAGAGATGGTGGACGTAGCCCCAGGCTGGGGGTGAACCACGTATATCCTGTGTTATGGTTGCTTTGTGAATTATGTTGTATGATAGTGTTGTGATTTATGCTTAGTTTTGATATATTTATGTATGATGCATCTAATCTAATAGCTTAGTGATTGGTAAGATGAATGAATGTTAGATATAATCTATCTCTCCATGCTAAGTGCTTAAATGTGTTAGATTTTTTTGAATATTGTGTTGCTCTGTAATTAGGGTTTGTATCTGCGATGTGAATAAGGGTTAATTACTAATGAATGTTAACTGCTAAGTGCTTCGTTAGAGTATTTTAATCACAGATTTGTGTCCCAGCTAAGGTTGCAAACATTGGAGTCTTGCAACCACCCCTGCCTCTACCTCGAGTGAAACTTCATATGCTTCTTAGGTGTTTCCGAAAGGGTCGGTAGTTAGGGTTTTGTTGGGGCGTTGTTGAAGTGTTAAACCATGGGTCCTCCCTTGTTCCAATAGTCCTCCTCCTCTTCTTGTGTCTTGGTACACTGATCCACGGATAATTTTACACCAACATGCATAGGAACCTTGATTCCTACATATTAAACCTATGCAATATTGTCTCGACATATTTTCTCTAATTTAACCATAGTTTACTCCTTTTCCAATCTCTTTTAATTTCCATGCCCAAAATGAAATTTGAAGCACCGAGATCCTTCATGTCAAATTTAAAGGACAACTGAGTTTTCACATCTTGGATAATCTACTTGTTGTTTCCTATCAGCAACATGTCATCCACATACAAGACAAAATAAATCAAATGATTACCAATTAATTTAAAATACACACAATGATCCTCTTTGGTGGCAAAACCAAGTCCCAACATATAAGTATCAATTTTTTGATACCACATCCTTGGTGATTGTTTTAAACCATACAAGGACTTTTTCAGTATGCATATCAGCTCCTTCTTTCCCTCCACAGCAAACCCTTATGGTTGCTTCATATAGATTTCTTCTTCCAGATCCCAATGTAGGAATGTTGTCTTCACATCCATCTGTTCTACTTCAAAATAAAATGAAGCATCAACAGATAACAGAAATCTTATAGAGTTTAACTTGGCAACATGAGAAAAAAATCTCACCAAAATCAATTCCCTCAACCTGGGAATAACCCTTTGCTACTAACCAAGCTTTGTATTTCTCCACTTTTCCTTCAGCATTCAGCTTTTTTTTAAATACCCATTTTCTACCAATGGGATTTCTTCCAATCGAAAACTCCACTAGATCCCAAGCCTCATTCTCATCCAAGAATGCCATTTCTTCATCCATGGTCTTTTTCCAGATATTTCCATCCTATGAATCCACTGCCTCCCTGAAAGTTCTAGGATCATCATTAGTAATATACAAAGAAAAATTTGAACGAAAATCAGATGGAGTATACCTTTCTGGTATCCTTCTTTCTCGAACTGATCTCCTCAATATTGGAGTATGAATATCTTCTTCTTCCGATTCATGGTATTATGTAGAGTCTGATTCATCATCCTTTAAATCTAACTCTATTTTCTTTGGTTCTTCCTTACTTGGTAGGACTTCATGTTTAACAACATCCTTCATTTCTCTAAATTCCACATCTCGTTTATACACTACCTTCTTAATTTCTAGGTTCCAAAGCTTATAACCTTTGAGACCATCTTTATATCCAATAAAGATACACTTTTCAGCCTTCTTATCTAGCTTACTCATGTTTTCCTTTGGAACACGAACATATGCATCACAGCTAAATACTTTGAGATGTGTGAGAAAAGGTTTCCTACCAGTCCATACCTATTGTATAATATTTTCATCTAGTGTTGATGGGGGTGATCTATTGACCAGGTAACATGTAGTACCCATTGCCTTTGCCCAGAATTATTTCCTTAATTTGGCACCACTGAGCATGCACCTTGTTTTTTCCATTTGTGTCATGTTCATCCTTTCTGGTACTCCATTCTTCTAACGTGTATATGGAGTAGTTGTTTGCCTTGCTATACTTCACTTCTTATATAATTCTTCAAATTAATTCTCGTGGAACTCTCTTCCATTATCTATCCTCAGCACCTTAATTCTTTTCTCTATTCAATTCTCAACAAGAGCCTTAAAATATTTAATCCTATCAAAGACTTCAGATTTCTTCCTAAGGAGATATATCCAAGTATTCCTCGAAAGGTCATCTATAAATGAGACACAGTACACAGATTTTACCAATGATGGGACTGATACAGGTCCAAAAACATCACTGTGAACTAGTTGTAAAATTATTTTTGCCCTCGATGCACCAGAGAGGATTCTTACTTGATTGTGCTTCCCATATACACAATTTTCACAGAAATTAAAATCCAGAGAGCATTTAGACATACCTTCAACCATACCTTTACCGTGTAGTAGTCTAAGACCCTTCTCTCTGATATTCCCCAGTCTTTGATGCCACAACATAACCTTTTCTCCAAAGACTGTAGGGGTTATTTCTTCTTCAACTCCAATATTAGGAACAATGGAACTATTACACCCATTATTACCTTGCAACTTATACATAGTTCCAAACCAAACTCCCTTCAACAACACCATTGATCCTTGGACCATCCTAGAAGTTTCCTTTTCAAATATTGTTTTTACCCTTGCATCGTCCATTTTGCTTACAGAAACAAAATTTATGGCCAATCCTAGGATGTGCAGAACACCAGTTAGTTTTCTAATCCTTCCATCTATGAGCCTCAACTTGACTTTTCCTCGACCTATGATTCTGGTTGTCGAGTCATCACCTAGGAAAACATACCTCCATCATAACTTTCATATTCATAGAACCACTCCCTATGGGGAGTCATATGAAAGGATGCACCTGAGTCAACCAACCATGCCTCATGAGCTACATGTGTGCTTGAAGAATCCAAGTACACCTCCCCTCCTTCTTCCTTGGAGGTATTTTCTTCTGTAGAAGGAGATCCTTTAGATCCCTTCTTTTTCTCAACTTTGGATCTACACTGCTTCTTGTAGTGCCCTTCTTTCCCACATCTCCAAAATACCTTTAAAAAAAATTTGAGAGATTTAGATCTACCCTTAGACTTAGACCTCCCACTTGAGAACTTAGATCTATTTATTTCCTAGGAGCGTCCTCTTGCAAATAATGTGTATGTGCTCTATCCTTCCATATTCTTTCACCTCATCTCCTCTAACAACAAGGATGAGACCACTTCATCAAACTTAAAGTTAGTTGTATTAATACCTATGGCCACAACAAAACTATCCCACAAGTTTGGTAAAGAACATAGTAAACTAATATAATTATCTTCATCTAAAATTTTAATCTCAACAGATACTAATTGACTTACCACAGTATTGAAGGCATCCCCCTGAAGCCAACAAAGCTCTGATACCAAATGTAGATTTTAACCTTGTACAATATTTACTACAAATAGATTTTCAATAAAATAACAGAAAAGATACAATGGAAAATACAAACATTACACAAATATTTTTCACCTAGAAACCCAAACCGAGAAAACCAACATATTCCATATTCATTCATAGTGATACATTTTTTATAATACAATATACATATAGGAGCCAACATCATCCAAAACCCTAACCCAATGACCTGGATTAGTCAAAAACCCTAATTCCTTAACCGAAAATAGAAAACCATTGGCAAAAAACCATGTGCTGAAAAATCACCCAAAAATGGACACAAAAATTGAGGCAACACAAAAAATGAGGAAAAATGTGACACACTTCCCGAGGAAAAACAAATATCAGGTGATTTGGCCTCGAACCCCCTGCGTGCCTGGTGCAACGCAAACACTGTTACTCGTGCAAAGAATATAACACATACCCAACAGCCACCACCCAAGAACCTTACACATCTCCATGGATTTTTTGGGATATGCAACTATTATCAACACTTTGTAAATGGGTTCTCATAGTTGGGTGCACCATTTACATATTGTTGGACATTTGGGTTGACCTAGGCTCTACATTAGTTCTCCAACAAAACCCTTTTCACCATTGGCCCTTCTGGTAAACCAGAAGGCTACACCGCTCACAGAGTGCACAGCGCAGTCTCACCCGAGATGGTTTATGGGTGATTGCATGACGCAATTGTCTGCAATCAAGGAAGGGGTTTGGGTTGTTCTTCTTAACTTATATTTCCAATTATCCATGCATTATATCATACCATTCATCATATCTATTATTTCATTCATTCATAATGTTCAATATGCATACATATTTCAAGTGCACATTGTAATTTAAACCATTCATTCATATAACTTATCTAACCATAATTGAAAAAATAACAAAGACCATTCAAACACATTGCAACATGGAGTTTTTACCATGGTTCACCCCCCCTGGGGCTACGTCCACAAAGATCTTCTACTTCTTTCTTATTAATCAAAAGGGCATTGCACGCATTACATCATAAGATAATAGAGGGTAGTGATGTGGACCAGTGTCACAACAATATACATAGCTTGTGACCTGACCCTCAACTACATCTCCAGATTTACTCCATCTGAGCTCAATAGCTCTCAAAATAGACTTCAACTCCAAAAAGGTTCTCCAAGTATTTTCCTCATGCAATAAGTCACACACACACACAAGGATCTCTCGAGGTACCTCAATATACCTTAGACCTCTTCTATTTATAGTACAAAAATGGGTTGAAACCATTACAATACATTCCAAAACCCTAACCCTAACATGGCTAGGTTTGTCCACATCTTCGCCAAATTTCCACAGATACTGTCGCACGTGCTTCTTTTCCTCAAAATATGGCGTGCTCTCCTTCTTGGTCCAATATGCCTCATTTGTTGCATTGTTCTCCAAATAATTTCTACTCCAACAAGCCCCCAACACTAACATGTGGCTCGTCCCGAGCCTTGTAGACTTAGTTCACCTTCTTTAGTTCCACCTCCAGTGCATGAAACTTCTTTTCCAACTCTATCACTTTCTCCTTATCTTGTGCGCTCTTTCCTTCTAGTATCTCCAAAACATGTGTTTTCATGTGCTATTTCAACACTTCTTTGCTTTCTTCATGTACCTGTTCCAGGCTGGATTTCTCTATTTACAGTTCTTCTATCATTCTTTTGGCCTCTTGCTAAAATGGATCCAACTGAGCCTTCCTTGATTGTTTTTTTCATGTGCATTATTTACCTATGTCTGTAGGTTTTTCGTCTCCTATGCGACCCTCAATATCATGGATATGGCCATGGTCTTCTGCCTCTTCTTTAAGTCCTAAACCGCAATTTTCAACGTTTCCTCTCTCTGCTACAGCTGCTGGATTATCTAATCCTCTTCCAGGTTGGTCCAAATATGTGCAATCATGTCATGAGTTCTACCACTTCTTTTACCTCCTGTGTTATGTTGTCTACGTGCGCAGTAGACTCATTCTCTCTATGTTCCCATACTTCTTGAGGTGTTCTTGGACCTAGTTTTTCTGTTAATTTTGTTATCTCTTGTTTATATTTATCTATTGTGTGTGCAATATTTTGGATCTTCTCTTCTGTTGTGACCTCCAGTGCTTGTGTACAGTATGGTATGCTATTGTATACTTCTTCAATTTGTTTTTATATCTTATCTACACATTGTTTCTCCACCTCCTTCTCCAGCATTTTATGTTCACAAGTCACCTACAAAATATCCTTAACCTCTCGATCGAGTGTTAGGTTGGTGGCATCTGCCCTAACTCTATACTAAACCTCCTACATCACGCTCTCTTGTAACCTGTATAATTCCTTCGTGGGTATGTTTTCCAGAACCAACTCCAGATGTTCTATGTCCTTCACTAGTTTCTTTATTGTGTTCTCATCTACTATCGGAATTTCTTGTGTGACCTTGAACCTATCATTGCTCATAACTATTGTTTGCATTGTCTCTTCTTGTTCTTTCTGAGTTGATGCTTCCTGTGATTTTTCTTTCCATTACACTGCAGGATGATGCACTGTACTTAGTTGCAGCCTCTATAAAATTCCATGCACTTCTACTAGCTTCTCCATAATATCCTCTCTCTATGCTTCTCCTACGAGTATTTCATTCTCCCCTATATCATGGACTTTGTCTGCGATGAATTCTACATTGTCTTCTGTAATAGTAAGTACTGGAGGGTTCTTGTGATAATTCATCACAAGAATTTGGGCTCCTGCAATCCTACCAAAGCTATCAATATCAATAACTAGGAATAATGGAATTTTGTCCCATTATCTTGTGCATCCATGCAATCTATCAAAAATTGGTTCAACAAGTATGGAACCCAAATTAATAATACACCCTTTGTGCACTATGCAGCTACTTCTATAACTCATGCCGGGGCCTCTTCCTTCCTACACTTCCTCAAAAGTTTACAATCCATAATCTTTGTGGAAAACTTTGTCACAGGGTCGTTGATATCCTTTATTACTATGCCCCTGGTTCCCATGTTTTTCTCGAACTGTGCTTTAACTTCTTCTGCAATTTCCTCATCCCTGGATTTGTTGTCCAAACAATCTTATAGATTTACACCATTGGTAGGAAATCATGTAATCTTGGCTATGAGATCTGCATCTATAGGGACCAGCCTTTCCATCCACAGGATACCTCCATGTACCCTGGCTAGCAATTGTTTCACAAAGAGACACATTTTTATTATGCCCAAAATGTGATATGTCTATCAAATTCATAATGCTAAAGTTGTATAAACATGTGATCCACTACGCGAGCTCCAAAATGGGTTTCCCTAAGGGTCCTACCTCCCCTTGTTCTTCAAGTAAATTTCCTACGCAAGTTCAGGAAAAAAATTTGTATCTTTTACATCATCATCTGCATATTTTAATTTTGGCACCTTCCCTAGAATATCTTCAACTACAACTACGGCGTTTGGGATATAAGGTAACTTGATTTCTATTATGCCTGGTACTTTCTTCTTGTGGCTCGTGGCTGGGTTTTCTTCTGCAAGTTCTTCCTTAGCTCCTTCTTCTTCATCCTCTGTCTCTTGCTTTCCTGTGATTTCTTCGACTAGTACTTCATATGCGATGGCTTTTTGTTTTTGTTTGTCCATTTCCTCCACATCTATAGGGTTTTGGGGATTAGGGTTTGAGCCACTTTTAGGGTTTTCTAATTGTCATGCACTCTGACTGACTTGCACATGTTCTGTGGTTGATATTTCTACTTATATCCTTGTTAGACTGACGAATTTATTCTCTGACGTTGTAACATCCTCTAGATCCAAGAAACTTTTTGGTTCTGCCATTCTTTCTTTCTTCCTCCCTTACTATCGGGTCACTCTTACAAATCATCTGGGAGTGCCAACCTTAGGGGGTGCCATCTTTCTTTCCTTACATGCAATCGAATGTAACTCTTTCTCAATCACCCTTTGTTTTCTCTCTTAAGTTTTCAATGGCTTAGTCGCTTCGGAAATCACAAGTGTTTTTCCTTTAACCATCTCTTTCCTCTTTATAGACTCCGTCATTAATGCTCTGTTGAGTTCATTCTTTTTTGTTCATCTATTTTTCTCTTTTCTTATTATTTCATTGTTCTGTCACGCGGTATCTAATTTTATTATGTGTAGGCTTTTGAATTATGTCGCACCAATTTTCTGTATGTTGCACGTTGTGATTCCTAACTTATATATTTATCACTTATTTCTCTAACTACTTTATTTTTGTCTTTTTCTTCATTTTTATACTTTTTTATTCCTTTTTCTCCTTTTAACTCCTACTATTTACAATATGTACAAGTCTACATGTTGTGATGCAACTACTAAGAGTTAGTAGGTCAATTGTCCCTATACAGTTTCATTCAAATACCATTCACCCTTACTTGAATTTCCTTTCCTTCTAAGTCTTGCAGTTGTACAACACCTCCATATGTGACAGAATTTTTCTGATATGGCCCAAGCCAATGGATTCTAAGCTTCCCTGGGTGTTGCAAATAATTATTGTCATAGAGGAGAACCAATCTCCTACCTTAAAACTTATCTTCTTGATATGTATGTTATGTCATGATTTATCCTTTACTTTATGTACCTCCTGATGAAAACCTATTATGATTATGTCCTCCTCCAATTCCATCAGTTGAGCCAATATTTCCTGCATTGTGCCCCTTTCTGTCATATATGTAATTGTTGCAATGCATAGGCTTGGTATCAAATAATCCAATGGAACTACTACCTCATGTCCAAACACCAATCTAAAGGGTGTATGCTCTGTTAACTTCTTGCGGGTAGTCCTATAAGCCCAAAGTATTGATGGTACCTTCAAAACCCAATCATCTATGCTCACATTACAAATCTTGGTCAAGTAATTATCCAAAATCTTGTTGACGGTTTCCACTATTCCATTTGCTTGAGGGTGATAAGGAGAGTTCTTCTGGTGATGTATCTTATACTCTTCAATCATTTCCTCTTATCACTCATCAATATTATTGGACATCCAAACCTTTTCACTACATGTTCAAATAGAAAGTGTGACATAGTATTTGTGTTGCAATCCTTTACTAGTGATGTCGCAGCCCATCTGATCAAGTATTTTTTCATTGTAATAATATATATGGCTCTTGATCTTTTTATTGGTGGATTAATTGGACCTACAAAGGTTATTTCCCATTTATCAAACACTTTAAATGTAACATGAGGTCTCAATGGCATCTCATCTCTCCTGGATGACTTCCCAACTCTTTGAAAAACATCACACTTCTGACAGTATCCCTTTGAATCCTTGTGAATTGCTGGACACCATAATCCTGCATGCAATACCTTTTGCGCAGTAGATTTTTCTACGTAATTCCCTCATGCAATCCCTTCATGTGCCTCTACCAAAATAATGGGTCTTTCATGCTCCATCAAACATCTTCTCAATATTTTTTTTGCTCCTAGTTTGTATAAATGACCTGCAATCAACTAATAATCTGCAGCTCTCGCCACCAATTTTTTCTTCTACGCATTAGTAAATTCTCTTGGTGCAAATCATGTACTCAAAAACTAGATAATGTCAGCAAAATACGCATCTTCTATATGTACTGAAAACAATTGTGCATCTGGAAATTTGTCTTCTGAGTTGCTAGGTTCTTCTCCATTAGTTATCCTAGATAAGTGATATGGTCCTACATTCAATCCTCCAAGCTTCAGCACAACTTCAAAGTCAAATTCTTGGAAGAAAAGTATCCATATGCATATCCTTCCCCCCAACATTGGTTTATTGACTAAATATCTCAAAGTTGAATGATCTGTAAACATCTTGAAGTTTTTCCCTAAAACATAATGCATGTATCTTTGTAAAGCATTCATCATAGTTAGCCCTTCCCTCCCTATAGTGTTATAGTTTTGTTCTGAATCTGATAAATTTCTTCTTGAAAATTCAATAGGGTGATCTATATCACCTTCTCCTATTTGGGTTAATATTTTTCCTAGTTCTATTGCAGATGCATCCACATGCACATGAAATTATTTTGCCTGGTCTCGAAAGACTAAAATCAGTGTAGTAACCATCTTCTCCTTCAAAATATCCAAAATTTGTTAGCATTCATCATTCCACGGATACTTAGTGTCATTCTTCAACAACTTCTCCATTGGTGCAATAATATGTGCATATCCTCTTATAAATTTCATGTAGTAACATGTATGGCCCAATGTACTCTTCAACTAGTGCACTGACTTCGATGGTGGTAAGTTAACTATGATAGTAATTTTAGTAGGATCAACCAACAAACCATGTTTACACACCACATGTCCTAAAAAAATCCCAAAAGGTGCATTGAAAATACATTTCTTAATATTAATGATATCTGACACTGTCTGCATCTGTACAACATCATCCTTAATAATTCAACATGATATTTTAATAGATTGAACATTGTCCAGTCATCCAAGTAAACCTCCAAAAACTTATGAATAAAGTTATTAAAATCTTCTACTACTACTCTTGAAAAAATGGTTGGTGCATTCTTCAATCCAAATGGCATAACAGTATAATGAAATGATCCCCACTTTGTAGCAAATGTAGTCTTGTGTCTATCTATTGGTGTGATTCTAATCTGATGATAACTTGAAAATCCATCTGTAAAAGTATAAGATTATTAACCCCCTACAATATGTTTAATTTTTACTTATACAACTAGCAATTACAGTTCTTATTTATTATTACAATCATTTATCACATTAGTTGTATAAATAATATCATTGAAAGAGAGGCAATCATAGAAACAATAGAGACACATAGATTATCCTAGGAAACCCTCATGGGGAAGAAAACCTAGCAAAACTTCTTCAATACAGATAGACCAAAGACCGAACATAAGATCCTCATCTAGTCCTTCACTAGGAAGAGTAACGCACCACTTGACCAAGAAATACCAAGAGATAGACCAGAAACCCTCCTTGACGTCACCCCCATTTGTAGTAGGTTCTCCTCCAAGACTTGAGCACTACAGAGCTAAGTGTGTGTGTGTGTATTCAAATGAGACACCATCCTCACATATAAATACAAGTTGTGAGGTGGTGCTAGGGTTGTGACTCTTCACTTGGTGGAGTCGAATTCTCCTAGAAGTGGCTAAAGCCACTTTATAATTACTAGGGGCTGACTTTAAAAATACCATCATACAAATACATGAAGACCAATCCACAAAAGGGGATTTGATCTTATACAAGACCTGACTTGATCAATCCACAAAAGGGGATTTTATCTATACAATAATGACTCAAATATAAGTAGAATATTATTCGAAGTTACAATAATTCAACACTCCCCCTTAACAAGAAGGGTATTATAATCACAACATTAATAACAACTGACTAGACTCAGTATATCATCAAGAGGATGGGACATTGTCATCAGCATCGGGAACACTATCGATCATATCTATAGGTCCTCAAACATTTTTCCCATCATCAACATCAGTAGAAACTAAACATCATCATCATGTGCAGCATGGAGTTGGAGTAACATCATCATCAACAACATGAAGTTGGAACATCAACATCAATAGCACGAAGTTGTAACATCAACATCAACAGCACGAAGTTGGAGCATCAACATCAACAACACGAAGTTGTAACATCAACATCAATATGTGGGAACAGAATGAGTCAAGTGCATCAACAACAACATATGTGGTACTCTGACAGACCGTCCTTACCAGACCTTCGGAATATACCTAGGAATCATAATATTCCCTGGGATATAAAATCCTAATTGAGCTACCACGTGGTACTTTGACATATCGTCCTTACCAGACCTTCGAGATCTTCCCAAGAATCATAAGATTCCCTAGTATATAAAATCCTAACTAATCTACCACTATTGACCACAGCTAGAATATACATGCACATGTACTCTGACAAATTGTCCTTACCGGACCTTTGGGATCTTCCCAGGGATGATCAGACCCCTAGGATATAAAATCCTAACTGAGCTACCCGTTGTTGGTCAGGATACCATAGTATCATCAACATCACTCCCCCTTTTGAGGGAGTTCCTTTCATACTACACCAAGCGTGTCTCGGAAGTACTCAAACTTCACATGAGACAGAGGCTTAGTCAACACATATGCAAACTACTCATTTGTGCCAACATATTGGTGCTTTACATCTCCCTTTTGCACCCTATCACGAATGTAGTGATATGGATCTCTATGTGCTTCTTATTATCATGGAACACAGGGTTCTCTGTCATCTTTATGCAACTTTGGTTATCACATACAATCATGGTAGCTTCCATATCCATATCGAACAGACTTGTCAACAAATTTTGAATCCATATGGCTTCACAACTAGTGGAGCATGTTGCAATGTACTCTGCTTTTGTCATACTGAGAGCAATACTGGATTGCTTCTTGATTTTCCATGACCCCAAACTAAAACAACATACTGAAGTGATTTTTCTATCTAAATCACTCCCAGCCCAATCTGAATTAGTATATCCATACAATATGAAGTTGTAATCTATAGTATAACAAATACCATAATCCAACATACCCTTAAGGTATCTCATCACATGCTTTGCAGATACAAGGTGAACACATCTAAACTCCACCAGATACTGACTCAAGGTGTTCATAGCAAAGAATATATATGGTTCATTATTTGTTAGATACATAAACGAACCAATATTTTGTCTGTATAGAGTAACATCAACTATTTATGATGAAGTCTCGACCAATAACTTCATATTTGTCTCCATAGGAGTGGGCATGGCTCTATAGTCCATCAAATCGAATCTATTCATAATTTCCATAGCATACTTTCTTTTATTAAGGAAAATCTAATTTGGGCTCTGCCATACTTATCTCTTTGGAGCTTGCTTCAACTTGCAGACATGAGTCTTCTTTTCCTGTACTTCAAAACCAAATTTTCACATCAAATTGTACCAACCTGGTACACTTTCTCAGTTGCAACTCGATCTGCATAATAATGTGTTTGTTCTATTTTCTTTCTGCAAAGAATTATTTGTCTCATTGCATGAGAGTATGTCCTCTTCTCTCTCTGCAACTGTTCCTCTAGGACTCAGACTTTGCACCCATAGTTTCTCTAAAGCTAAGAATAACTGCTCCATTCTCACTGTGTTTGTTGAACTTTGAGAATAAATCCTTTACTATATCACAGAAACAGCTTCATATGAAACTGAGAATGGCTCAGTGACTAACACTGAGGGTAGTTTATCCTCTTTCTCTAGAGGTAAATCAATCTTCTATTGTAGTCATGTCTCCATGGCCCAACTAATGTATTGCACCAAATGGCACTAGAGATAAATTAATCTCAAATACAGGGATTGTCATACCTTCTCCCTATGAATCACATATTGTGTTGGATTCTTTTAATGAATCATGTTTTTTCTATATATAATTCTTTTGATTACTGGAGTAATTATCTTGTCATAATATTCTCCCTCTTTTTGGGAGAATCCTCTAGACACAAATAAGGATTTTTACATCTCTATACTATTATATGCAACATGATTGATATGTTATATCAATATTGGAAGTCACCACTGACTTCCCTTCTGGTCTTAAGGAAAAATCCATATCCTAGTCCTTCTGATTAAATTCCTCCTCTTCCATTGAAACAAGGAAATCTTCTCAGGAGATTTCATGTCTCCTAGAGGTCTCTGAAGCTATGATCTAGTCTTATCAACTCATGGCATCTGTCTTCTAGTCTTGGAAGATGTATTTTTTTCCCATTTGATCCTTTTTGAGATCAGGCTTACTCTAGGTCTTGATTTCTTCTGAGTTCTACAAAAACTTCATAGTCTCTACAAGATATACTTAGTGTTTGAATACCAAGTCTTAATATGAAAAGTTGAATCAGAATTCAAATGAATTCGATTTCTGTCAAGGTGTGATCTAGGTGGATATCAGTGGCCACCCACCTTTTTCGACTGGCTCAAAACAGTTTTCTGGCAATTTTGGCAATTTACTATTTTTAGCAGGTTTTAACTTTCGGGGCCATTTTGAGGGCCTAAATGAAGGTTTTTTGAGATTGAGGTTCTCAAAGATATTAAAAGGCATAATTGAGCCCCCAAAATGAATCTCCTTTATGATACCTTTCCAATGAGCTATCATACGCCTAAAACGGAGATCGTTTGCAAAAGTTACAACCCCGGGAAGTTGGTGTACTAACTTACCCAAACGGGGCCCACATGACTTTTGGTGCTTCATCTCCTAGGGTTAGGGTTTTGGATGTATAGGGTTTTTTTCATTCCCGTTTATTGTAAAAATGCCTTTAGAGCCTCATTGTAATCATCTTCTTGCAAATGCGAGTAGCCGTCACATCTCTTCTCAGAGATAAGCTGCCACCATTCTAGCGAGTCTTTCACTCTGTATTTTTACAGTCTCTGTACATTTATTTCATTAATAGAAATCGTGTATTATTGTATCTTTGTGTTTATGGTTGGATCTCTGATATATTTCTGTTATATTATTGGATATACGTGATATCTTTGTGCATTTCTTTATTATATCTCCTCTCTCATTTCATGCCAAAAATAATTCAGATCAAGGTGGCTTCATTATCCATTGACCAAGTCTATTGTGAGTTCTATTCTAATGTTTGGTCATCTTTGGATCCTTCTGCTCCTTAAAATCAATCTCCATATGAGATACTTTGTATCTCAAAAGTAGCTTCTTCTTCATCTTCTTTGGTACATGGATGTATACGATCATTTATACAACTTGGATAGTATGTTCCATGTCTCATCTAATATGTTTGCTCCTGCAACCGTTCCTATAGTTTCCTCAGGGTTATCACTTCTGACTTTCCTAGAACAAGAACAACAAGGGAGAAACAACAGACAAGACTAATACTCTTTATAATAATAATAAAACAATAGCAAGAACAATCGTCACAATAGATCCTTTAGAGATATCACTTGTGACCTTCCTGAAACAAGGGTAAAAAGTAAGAAATACAATAATAAGGAATGAGAGAAACACTCTTCTAGTGTTGTGATCAATCATTCCTCCATGGTAACCTGGAAACAAAACAAGAATTTTTTCCTATAGGATATGTTAGTTGTATCTAGTAAATGATTATAGTAAGCATTTATCTCAATAGTGCTCACATGCTACCAAGTATTCAATAATAATAAAAATTCAAATATTTCTATTACAACTATAGTGTTTAGAAGTTATCAAACTTGATATGTGTAAATTTGAATCTTGTTAATTCAATCACTCAAACCTAGAACCTAGAGTCTTCTCCTCAAGAATGAGTGTGTTGCTTTTCTTCTGAGTCTCCTTCACTCAAGATGACAAGTAATTTCTTCAACCTGTCCTCTGTACTAATACAATATTCTATATGGGGTGCATTGTTCCTCTCAATGTGTTGGATCTGAGATCCTTTTGGATCTACAATTGTTGTTTAGAAAAAATATCATTTCTCCTGCAAATACCCTTTAGAATAATGATACAGTTTGAACATATGTAAGTGCATACCTCTTATAGTAATGGAAAGTAGTGGCACCATATGATAGCAGTGGAAAGAATAATGAACCTTTAAAACTTCAAAGGTTCTTCAATTTGTGACTTAAAGTTAGCTGGAGATTTTCTAGGGTAAGGTGCACAAGGACAATAAAAACCAGCCCCAACACTTCAAAAAAACTCTCACTACAACTGGTATTGTAGTTGGTGTTGGCACTGCAACTAGTGTTGAAACTGGAATGAAGGAATTATCATCAAGGATCTGGCACTACAAATGATATTGATACTACAACTGTAATTGATACTGCAAGTGAAACTTAGGGTTTTATGAGGAAACCCTTATTTTTCAAACTTTGAATTTCAGAATTTTGATCCAGGGACTCGATTCTCCCTCCTAGGGCGAGTTCCTATATGGTCTTGGTTTAACCAACATCCTCTGACAAAGGTAAAAACGTCACTCTTAGGGTCTATGCAAAAACCCTAATTCAGAAGCTGCAACATTGAAAATTGAATCTAGGAGAGGGTGCGTTGAGTCTAGCTACTTCTTTATTAGTCGTGAATTGGTCTCTTTTATGGCTGCTCTGATACCATCTTGAAATTTTACTTAGACATATAGAAATTATGGTTCTTATTTATTATTACAATCATTTATCACATTAGTTGTATAAATAAGATCATTAAAAGAGAGGAAATCACAGAAACAATAGAGACACACAGATTATCCTGGGAAACCGTCATGAGGAAGAAAACCCAGCAAAACTTCCTCAATATAGATATACCAAAGACCGAACAGAATATCCTCCTCTACTCTTTCACTAGAAAGAGTAGTGCACCACTTGACCAAGAAATACCAAGAGATAGACCAGAAACCCTCCTTGACGTCACCCCCAGTTGTAATGGGTTCTCCTCCAAGACTTGTGCATTGTAGAGATGAGTGTGTGTGTGTGTGTGTGTGTATTCAAATGATACACCATCCTCACATATAAATACAATTTGTGAGTTGGCGCTAGGGTTTTGAATCTTCACTTGGTGGAGCCAACTTCTCCTAGAAGTGGCTAAATCCACTTTACAATTACTAGGGGGCAACTTTAAAAATACCACCATACAAATACATGTTCACCAATCCACAAAAGGGGATTTGATATTATACAAGACCTGACTTGATAAATCCACAAAAGGGGATTTGATCTATACAATAATGACTCAAATATAAGTATAATATTCTTCGAACAATAATTTAACACATTCTCCAAAACTTCATCTATAAATGGGGTAGGAAAAGGATCATGTAGGCAAGCATCATTCAATTTTCTCAAATCTACACAAATCTTGATCCCTCCTTTCTTATTTTCTTGCATCGCCTGTTCGAAAACAAAGGTATTCTAATAGAGGATGAACACCTTCAGTAACCACTCACACAACCAAATAAAATATCAACACACTGATGTTTTGACGTGGTAAAACCCCTACAGGGAAACATCCATGGCCCCAGCCAATGCGGCCACTTGGAGCAGTTTATTAATGCAAAAGAAAAACATTACAGAGAGATTTTACAAGAGATTTTCTCACAATTGATCATCGAAAAATGACCCTCCATTCTCTTTAAATAGATATCATGGACCAATCGGGTTTTAATCCATGGATCAATGGTCGTTAAGATCGAGGAGAATATGAATTATCAAATCAGTCTATGTTGGGAACATGTCATGACCGTCGGATTTCCTAACTACAAATTCATACTAATTCATACTAAAGAAACACACTTTTACTGATCCAGGTGGATATCGGTGGCCACCCGCCTTCTCCAACTGGCCCAAAACATGTTTCTGGCAATTTTGGTAATTTACTATTTTTAGCAGTTTTAACTTCCGGGGCCATTTTGAGGCCCTAAACGATGTTTTTTGGGAAAAC
>ML779853.1:555363-571928 GCA_009831015.1 Picea engelmannii
TTTTCCCAAAAAACATCGTTTAGGGCCTCAAAATGGCCCCGGAAGTTAAAACTGCTAAAAATAGTAAATTACCAAAATTGCCAGAAACATGTTTTGGGCCAGTTGGAGAAGGCGGGTGGCCACCGATATCCACCTGGATCAAGTACAGGTAGTAGTAAGCTTGAATCCAGACTGGAAGGGAGAAGGGGTTGGTTTACAATCATCCATGTGAAAGCGACGAAGAAGGTCACAAGCATACTTAGACTAGGAAATAAAAATTATTTCATTGGTATGCAAAACTTGGAGGCCAAGGAAATAGTGCAAAAATCCTAAGTTTCTCATTTCAAATTTCCTCTTAAGGTTGCTTTTCACATGGTTTAAAAGTTTTGAGTCATTACTAGTAAGGATAAGGTCATCAACATAAAGAACAAGGATTATGAGATGGCTTCCTACTTTCTTGGTATACACATTAGGATCGGAATAGCATCTAGAGAATCCAGTGTCAATAAAAAAGATGTCCATTTTGGCATACCAAGCTCGAGGAGATTGCTTAAAACCATAAAGAGATTTCTTAAGGTGACAAACAAGGCTAGATTCATTATGGACATATCCAAGAGGTTGTTCCATGTACATTTCTTCTTGCAAATCTACATGAAAGAAGGCAGATTTAACATCCATCTGATGGACCTCCCACTTATGTGAGGCAACAAGGGCAAGAGCAAGGAAGATGGAATTCATTTTGGCTACAGGGGAAAAGGTTTTATAATTATTATAGTCAATTCCTTCAACTTGGGAAAATCCTTTGGCAACTAACTGAGCTTGGTGTCTTTCAACACTTCCATATGATGCATACTTAGTTATGTAGACCCATTTACATATGACAAGTTTTCTTCCTTTTTGAAGAGGTACAATATCCCAAGTATCATTTTCCATTAAAGAATGATACTCTTCATTCATTCTTGTATCCCAATCTGGATGACTTGAAGCTTCTGCAAATGTCTCTGGATCATGAGTCTCTGAAACTTGAGCTAAAAGAGAAGAGGCTTACTGGAAATGTGAATGTGTCTGACATTGATCTAAAGGATCATCGACAAGATCACCAGTTGCTTCTCGTGTTGAACGGACCCATATAGGAAGTGGTGGAGCTGGTGTTGGTTCTGGTTCAAAGGACTCATCTAGAGGAAGGTGAGCAGGCGGAGGTTGATTTTCATCCTCACTGTCATCATCTAAAGAAGAAACTAGAATAGGAACAGAATAAGGAACAAACGTTGAATATGGATCACAGGCTAAAGAAGGCATAAATGTCGAAGATGGATCACAGGTCGAAGAAGGAAAAAATGGCGAAGATGGATTGTACGCCAAAGAAGGCACAATTGTTGAATTGGTCTCGCAAGCCAAGAAATTTTCATCAAATTTAACATCGCTTTTAATAATAATTTCATTACAATGTGGTTGAAGAAGTCTATAACCTTGAAATCTTTAAAATAACCAACAAATATACACTTCTCACTTTTAGGCTGCAATGCTTTCATTTTCTCATCAGTAATGTGAGCCCATGCTATACTGCCAAATACATGGAAGTGACTTACATCTAGTTTGATTTTAGTCCAATTTTCTTCTGGTGGTATATTTTTAAGAGCCTTTGTGGGAGTGTCATTTACTATGTAATTTGCACGGTTGATTGCTTCCGCCCAATACTTTAGACTTAATCCCTTAGATTGGATCATACAATTAGCCATTTCTTTTAATGTGTTGTGTTTTCTCTCAACAACACCATTTTGTTGTGGTGTGTATGGAACAGTGTGTTGTATTTGGATGCCATGTGTAGTGCAGTAACTTGTAAAATTATTGTTCACATATTCGCCTCCATTATCTGTTCTTAATCTTTGAATTTGATGTCCAGATTTCTTTTCTACAAGGGCCTTGTAGGCCAAAAATTTGTTAAAAACTTCGCTCTTAAGTTTTAAGAAAAGTAAACCCAAGTACATCTAGAAAAGTTAATAAATACTTGCAACCAGAAAAAGAAGGAGAAGAAAGTGGACCACACAAATCACTGTGAACAAGATGCAAAGGGCCTGAGGCATGTCAAGAGGCATGTTTTTCAAAACTATCCCAATGATGTTTTCTGAGAACACAACCGGCACAAACACCATCTCTGCATGAAACAGGAGGAAGTCCAGTCACCATCTGTTGATTGCATAGTTGTTGCAATGAGAGATAATTTAGATCACCAAACCGCTCATGCCAAAGTTTGCTCAAGTCATCGCTATGAGCAACAAAAACTATTGAAAAATATGATGACCCAAATTTCTCAAACTTATACAACCTGGTAATATCATCAGCAATTCCAGTTGCAAGAACATGCTTAAGATCTTTTAGATCCTTGATTAAAACTTGGCGAGGTGAAAACTCTATGGTTTTACCTTCACCTGAATGAGTGATTTGATATATTAATATAAGGTTGCAAGAAATACCTGGAACACATGATACATCATTGAAATAACCATTATCTACTTGAATTGTTCCAGACTCCACAACACTAAGAGTTATATCATCACCAACAAATATTTTATTTGTGTTACATTCATTTAGAGCAAAAAATATGTCTTTATCCTTATCCATACGATAAGATTCTCCAGAATCAATAAGCCACTCATCAGAAGAAGAAGTAGAAGTTGTATTGAAGGAGAAACTAGAAGCAGAAAGTGCATGTCCATGAGAAGAAGAAGAAGAAGAAGAAACATAATCAATATTGATGTTGTGATTCTTCATCGCTGCTTCTAAATCTGCCATCTTCTTGAAACATTTTGACTCATCATGACCATATTTATCACAAAAGTTGGAATGTTTGTTAGTCTTCTTATTTTTATATTTTTCTCCTTTGTCACCATTAGGAGGGGAAGTTGTCTGAGTGGGTTTGGAACCCTTATGTTGCTTGTTGTTATGGCGAGGATGTTTCTTCTTGGGATTCTTGGGTTTATCTTTCTGATGGATGAATAAGGCTTAGTCGGAGGTACATGCAGTGTTGATCACTCCAAGTTGTATAATCTTATCTTGCTATCTAATAAAATAATCACAAAAGTTCTCAAGAGTGGGTTTTTTATAATTTTTCCCTAGAGCCTCTTGTATGGTATAAAAGGTAGATACAAACACAGAATATCCACTACCTAATTTAGAAAGAATGAGATAGATGTTGTTATATCCTCAGATAAATTAATCAAGTTGTTTTATTTTAGGTGATAGGATGTCATTCAATAAATACATTTCTAAATTTTTAAAGCTCATTTTTTAGAGCTTTATGCATGTAATAAAGTTTAAAAAAATATTTGGCTTCGTTTTCATTTCAAAAAGTCAAATCTCAGGTTTCGATCGCTTAGGCGCTTCTTCAAAAGAGCTTCTTATCTACCGAAAGCCTTAGCTTTCGGCAACTTAAACAAAGAAATTCAGGGCTATTTTATCCACCAAAATCACAGGAGCATGGGAGGAGTCGGCACGTCCTTTCACATGCCTAAACTGTCGGGATTGAGATTTTATGATTGCAATTAGTCGTCGAAAAGACAGGAGGAAAATCGTTTAGAGACTTGGAGATGATCTCTGCATGATATATCAAATCTTTTGAAATTGTTGTTTCATCAAATCACATGGTTACGTACTTCCCATCATTACAGTCACCAACCATGATTGTTTCAAATTTTAAGTCATTCTTTCACATCCCTCGTAATCAGTGCCACGTTCTAATGCATGCCTCATACTTCTCGTCCCTGTCACAGCCAAGCCAAATCTTCCTAAATCTACGCTGTGTAATTTTCCTCCAAAACCCATTTTTCCAATTGCAGGTGTACAAGAACATTGCGACAGATGAAGAAAGGAGGATCAACTCTGGGGAAGGAGCTAGATGATATTAGTTACTTGGAATCGCACCTGGAGGTATGCCAACTTTTCAAGGATGGAGGTTGCTACAATTTTTGTAAACAATTACAGAGCTCTCACCACCAGGTGGTAGAATATTTTGCCCTGACTTTCGATGGAAGGAAAGAAGTCATCATTCAAGATGAATTCCAGGTGGATGAATCCCTCGTAGCTGAGGTGACAGAGCTACCCAGGACTGGAGAAAACTGGTTCAAAACCACTGTCACAAAGAATGTTGAATTTAGGTCCTACTTGAAACCAGAACACAAATGTTTGGTATGGAAGAAAGGCATTCCTATGTCTTTCCTTGAAGAGAAATGGAAACAGTTATTAAAATCCATTCTTGTTTATATAACTTGTGAAGGTAGATATAATAGGGTGATGATTTACCATTTCAAACTCGTGAACCATTTCACTGGTAGAAACCCACTTAATCTACCTTATTATCTCCATAGAACCTTATCTAATATGGCTCATCAAGTCAAGGCTAAGCCCAATAAGGTTGCAAGCAGGTTATCCCACCATGGTTTGATTAAACTCTTGGTTTATGAGTTGTTGCAGAGAAGAAGCAAAGAATGGAATTACTTCTTGTTTTGGAATGATTTTCAGACTGATGTACAACCATAGGGTAAGAAGATTCCTTCTTCCAAGAAGTCTTCTACTCCCAGAAGTGGAAAGAGGAGGAGGAGAGCTATCTCTCCAGTTCCAGTTAATCATCCCTCTCCTTCTTCTAAGCCTAATAAAACTAAGAAGAAACTAAACTTCAGGAGTGAGACAGAGAAGACCGAAGAACCCCCAGTGAACAAGAGAATTCTTAATCTTCCCTACATAGACTCAGAGGATGAAGAGCACCAGGTCGAAACAGAGCATGGAGAGCTTCATATTGAAATAGTACATGAAGATGCAGTATATGTAGATGCATTCACAGCAAGGCATGAAGATCTCCCATCACCTACAACCAAAGAAGAACAAGAACTACAAGTTGCAGATGCCTCATCTAGCAAAAAAGTGAAGCAATTTAAATCAAAGGAAATTAGGAAACTTAAAAAGAAGTTAGCTCATCAAAAAGTGCTAGAAAGGGTAATTAAAACTAGATATGAAACCTTGTTTAAGTATTTTGTGGAAAGAAACTCAGCCTTAGAAATATCAGCACATGAAAGCATAAAGGAAAATAAAAAGAAGGAGAATATTGTAAATATTACAACAGCTTATGGAGAGTATCTAGGGACTTGAAGAAAAAGGTCAGGGCTTTAAGGTCGCAAGCTATGTCTTCAAAACACTAGTCTCAAACACATGCTACTCTTGGAACCCTAGCAGAGGTAGCAAAACACTAGTCTCAAACACATGCTACTCTTGAAACCCTAGCAGAGGTAGCAGTTTAGTACAATGAACCACAGGCAACCAACAATCCTACAGTCATTCCAGAAGTTGAGCAAGGTGCAGAAGCTTCAGAAGATCATCCCTAAGGCATTTTGGAGCTAAGACAAAAGGTATTTTGAAATTTTGATAATTTTCACTAAGGCATAACTTTCGGTGGCTTAGGCGAACATTTCAATTGTTCATTGGCCACCGAAAGCAAAGATTTCGGTAGCTAATTGGTCCAGATTTTGTCTATTCTAACTACCGAAAGCACTGACAGGGAAAAAAGTTAGTATTTTTGCATAGATCCGGGTTTTCCTTGTCCAAAAGCCTTAGGAATAGTTCCAATCAATATATAATAATTAAATACATACTTATCAAGAGTTTGTTTTGATTTTGGAGATGGTCTACAAGGGAGAAAGGTCAAATTGGTTAGCTATTTTCAGGGAAAGAACTGTTTTATTGTCAGCAGATGTCATTTTCGACTTCTCTCATATCTCATGAAAATACAACAGCCTTGGAAGGCTTACTACACCTATCAAAGAATCTGAAGGACATGAACATCACCCAAGAATAGGAATTAATCTATTTTATAGGATCTTTGCCTATTTTCTTGGGCCAGTTATTGACTTTCTATTTTTGGCAAATTCGATCCAGTATCCTAGGATCTGGAAACTGTTGTAAAGGCTATAAAGCCAAAAATACTAGAGGAATGAAGGGTTCGACTTTGAGTTCTAGACTCTATTGTTATTGTGATATAGACACTTTCTTTAATATATTCAGCATGCATGCTTCTTTCATTGTTTTTTGTCAGACTTTCTTTTCATTTATATTCTATGCCTATGAGTTGAAATTATTTCTTTGTCTTTGTTTAAATGTCCTATGGTAACTGTCATCTTACCTTTGATTGTTAAACAAGAATCATAAGCATCCACTGCTATTTTTTTGACCCATCATATATATGGTTTATGTATGTTCTGGTTAATTGATTGGTTTATTATCCATCTGATTTACAAACCTATCTGATAATAGCTCTTGAAGGCCTTATACTATTTGAATATAACTAGACTGTCTTGAAGATATAATCCAGTGATTTAGATATTCATCTTGATCCAACTCCACACCCATTATTGAGTAAATAGTTACAAAAACAGTTAAGTTACCAGGCATCTCTGAGATACAACCTAGGAGAGTTTCCTGGAGTGATAACAGATCAACGATCTTCTTCTATCTTTATCTTACATTCTTCACATAAAATTATGAGTGTTTTAAAATTAGAAACATAGTCTTCAATGTAAGAAAAAACACTTGGACTTAAAGTCAGTACTTGATTTTCTAACTGTTGTGCTCAAAAAATATTGTGTTTACCAAACACAGATTCAATCTTTTCCCAAGATTCTTTGGGTTTATCAATTTGTTGAAGGTGGAACTTTAAATTAGGAGAGATGGACATTATGATTAGTCCACATGCTTCATCATTCCTATTAGCCCATTTGACTTTCTTATCAGCATCAGTAGGTTTTGTTTCATTTCCCAAGGTAATATGGCACAAGCCTTTACTTCTTAATAAATCCTCCATATGGGATTTCCATTGGAAGTAGTTGGTGTTGGTAAGCAAAAGATTACTTGAAGAATCCATATTAAATATGTAGATAATATGGATTTAAAAACTGAAACTGATGATCTGGATGGAAAGAAATCAAAAAGGCATAAACAATAACCAAGGGACCACGTGATGATGTAAGTTGCTTTAAGAAGTGATCCACTTTTATAAAAAGAAGTAGGGATCACTTTTACAATGAAGTTACTTTATAAAAGAAAAGTTGCATGCAAAATAAATAACTCTAAAATATTAAAGCTACTTATAGTGATTCACTTTTATACTTTAAGTGAAATACACTTTACAATGGAGCATGAACTTTTTCAAAAAAAGTAACAAAAAAAAGACTTGAACTCAAGACCTCTTACTTAATATGGAAATTTTTAACCAAATGGGATAGAAAAACATATTGTATTGTTTAGGAGGATAATTGTTGTTGTTGTTGTTGTTGTTGAAGACGGCCTTGGAGAGAATTCTAAAAAAACACCATTTTCACACAAGAAAAAAAAATTCTTCTCGATGACAACAAGGGTTAGATCTCGGTTAGCTTACCCAAAAAATGCACATTTTCCTATATCTTTCTGATTTTTCGAGATCGCACAAGGCGCGGGGAAAATAGAATACGCAAATCTAAAAGAGTGTGAACCCGGAAACAAACAATATAAAACCGAAATAATACTCTGTAAAAAAAAAAATTAAAATGGCGTATTCAGGATTTATACCTCCAGATCTAACTAAAAATGTTGTATCTTGGGAAAACGAAAATCTTTTCAAGTGAAACAAAAAAAGTTCCTGACTGAAACGAGCACTCTGGATGCAATGGAATGGTCCTCTCAGCCCATAAATGTATGAAAAATGGAATAAACTGGATATTAGGCAACTCATCTTCACAATTTAGATCTACAACAGGAGCGAGTCTTCAAATAGGCTCTAATACCATGTTCGACGACACAGGTATTCCAACAGAGGATGAACACTTTCAGTAACCACTCACAAAACCATATCAAATATCAACACATGGATGTTTTGACATGGTAAAACCCCTACAAGGAAACATCCACGGCCCTAGCCAACGCGGCCACTTGGAGCAGTTTATTAATGCAAAAGAAAAAGATTATAGAGAGATTTTACAAGAGAGTTTCTCACAATCGATCATCGGTAAATGAACCTCCATTCTTTTTAAATACTAACCCCTAAGTGTCTAAATATCCTAACAACATCGTAGGACTGATAAATTATGACTCTTCCACCAGTTCTATAACACCAACTTCCAGCATCTTGTCAATTTTTACATTCACTTTCTCCTTATATATTGGATTCAACCTATAAGGTCTTTGTCTTATAGGTCTGGCTTCTCTCTTCAAAGGGATATTCATCTCTACCAATTCTCCTGCTAACCCCTTCATCTCTGAAAATGTTTTTGGGAACAAGTCATTGTATTTGCACAGTAATTTTATGATCCTTTCTACTGTTTTATTATCCCAATAATGATTTATATTTATGAGTGGAACGAAATGAATAACAGATTGAATACAATAAAACAGAGATGTAGAGAACAACAACAAATATCCAGTGAACAATAACTTCTATTGAATAAATAAAATGGGATGAAATTGTAAAACTACATAACTAAAAACAACTTGTTCGAATGGTAGTAGCTATCTCTGAGAAGAGATGTGGCTGATACGTGCATCGGTCTCAGAATTTGGCTGATAGGAAATTTTTGTTGAATTTGGCCCCAAGTGAGCCACTTGCCTTGGTGCAGAAGTTTCCCTACCTCGACAACCCGATAAATTTGGATCCTCTGTTGGAGAGATCCCTTGACCTATGTGTCCACTATTTGATCAGTGGATACATGTTCCATGCAGTCAGGTTTGAGATTTGTTGGTGTCAACTATTTTGCGATCTCTGAGGTGTCCAATAATGGTGGAAAATATGGTCGGAGGAGGTCCACATTGAACATTGGTTGCAAGCCAAGGAATGGGGGAGTGTTGATCTCAAAATCATTGTCACCTATATCCTTAGTGATAGTGTAAGGCCCATAACGAAGTGGAAGGATCTTATGATGGGGCCCTGTAAGGCGTTCTTTCTGAAAATGTAACCAGACCTAGTCTCCCACCTGAAACTTGTGCGGTACCTAGTGTTAATCATGGCGTTCATGTACTTAGCATTGGTTTTCTATAAAATCTCATGGACGTGTTGGTGGATGTGTTGAATTCACTCAATGAATCTAGTGGATTTTTCGGCCTTAGACTGAACATGGGAAGATTATGTTTGTGTGGTTGCAAGAGGTAGTGCAACATCAATGGGACCCAAGGTTTGGAATCCCAGACCCACCTGAAATGGGCTATGGTCGGTGAATCTATGAAGATCCTTGTTATATTTGTGTTGAACATAGGGAAGACTCTCATCCCGTGTATGTGGATGCTTAGAGTTATACATGCGCAGGATGTGTACAATCATTTGATTGACGACCTCTATTTGATGATCGTTTTGTGGGTGGAAGGCAGTGGATTTAGTGAGCTTGGTGTCCTATAGCACCCCTCTGGGATGCTAGACAATTAATCACTCATTAAATACATATGCAACAAAAACTTTGTTTTAACATAATTTCATTGATTTCCATTTCCAAAACTCTTTTACATTTGCTCAATGATATTAATAATATGATGAATTCAGTAATATGTTAACTCTAAGATTTAAAACTTAAAATAAAAGTGTAACAAAATACCACTGAAAAATAATCCCTCCATGGTTTGTGCTTCCAAGCATTATTTTCCCATTTTCTTTTCCCACTTTCCCGGTGGGAAACAACTAAATCCTTCTAGCCAACTAGGAGTCTACTCGGCTTCCTAGATCCAAGAAACATTTCAGTTTCTTGGCCCTCCGTGCTCGTGACTCCAAGAACAACAAAGAACATATTCTCTAAGAAGAGTATCACAAGAATTATATCTTCTAATAATTTCACAACCTCTCATCATGCTCAAACCTCTCAATGTTCCCCTTCATCACCACTTCTCTTCCCTATTTATCAAGTTTCCATACACCCCTCCCCAAGTCTCCTCAATGACCCTCATTATTATCCATCAACCTCCCTTATCTATATTTTTGGGAAAATATTAAAATAAAACTAAAAAATATAAATAACTTTGCATTAAACAACAATAAATAAAATGCAAAGTCTTTCTTCTCATTCTAGCTAATAAATGCAATTTGACAATTTTCTCCAAAATGTACATGACAACCTGTTGAGCACTCAACACACCCTAAAAATTCTACGAAAAATTTCACTTTTTGGGTATCACTTGATATTTTGGCATTGTCTGATATGGAAAATGTGTCCTTTGCTTATCATTTTTGCTTCTCATTAAGTCTTTAAAAGCTTGCTTGGACATGTGAAAATCATTAACTTAAAATACTAATATCTAAATTAGAGAAATGATAGTCAAGCTTTTCCCAGACGTGCTTAAGGATTTCGGCATCAGGACAGATTGAGTGTGAAAGAGAACACTAGACAGAACCAAAGTTGTCAAGCCCCAATCTTCGTCGGCATCAGTAGACGTGAAATTTATTTTGCGACAAGCACCACCAAGAATGGCGTCGATGACCAATCAAGTCGACATCAGAGAAAGGTTAAAAGAATAAGCATTGAACGAAATATGAAATAATAATCGTCGACCTCTAAGACATTTTCAGCGTCAAAAAAATTTTCAGGAGGATACCGACTGAAACATGCATAAGGATATCGCCGATTCACGAACTACCCACTAACAAGATGATGCGATGGGACGTTTTTGCTCTGAGATACACTAGATACGATGCATTTAAAGGTTAATTAATTCCACAATCTCACACTAACTGCTAATTCATCCATGAATCAAAGGACTGTTGGAACCTGCCAATACAATGATTTTTCCCAATGCGCCTCCGTCGTCCACCCACGTAGAATTTATTTGCAGAGTTTTGGCGGTAGATTGTTTTGAATTTCACCCATTACTCGTATTAATAGGTTGATATGACTAGTAGGATATCTCATGTTATATTCTCTAAGTTGTTGAAAACAGGGATACTCTGTGCATGAAGGAATCTAGATCATCCAGCGGAGCGAAACGAGCAGCCCAGGGATAACTTCCAAGGTCCAATGAGTATAAAAACAATACTTTAGCAAGTGTTACAGGTATGTACTGGTCTATGGATGTTTTATGCTTCGTTTCATATGCTTTATCCAATGTCACCCTACACACCTCCATGAAGATTGTTTCTGGTTGCAGGAATGACGCCTCTGAAGAAACCCACCACCAGGAAATCTCTAAGAGATCCAAAGATATAGGAACCAAAGGTGGGAGAAGGTTTTTCCCCAGCGATGGTGAGACAATTGGAATTTTCTCCAAAACCGGTGCCCGTCATCAAAACTGCCACCAAGAAAGTTTTAGATCAACCCCCAGCCTTTGGAGACACAGAGGTGAACATTGGGACCAAGACAGTATTCTCGCATTGGGAAGAACTTTTCAAGAAGATTAAGCGGGAAGAAATCCCTGAATATACTCTGCACAACAATCCTGATACGAGAAGACTTGACAATGAAGTCCTCCTAAATGTCCAAAAGGCATATCTACACATGGTGGAAAGCAGGACTCCGGTATATCCCTACATTGAACTCCTGAAATGGCTTATTGATCACACTGACACATTAAAAAAAGTTATAAATGACGACAATGATTGGTGTGTTGGTGTTTTCCTTCCATTAGAAGTGCAGAATTATTACAAGCTCAGAGAGTCGGAAGAGCGGTGGAATAATGATTTTGTTTTGAGCTTCTATGAGAAGCATGATACTAGTAAGGTGATGGCTTCCTAGTGGAGAGAGGATAAAAAATTCACCAATCATACCTTCGGCTAGTATCCAACGGTCAACCTTAGAGAACCTTACATCTATCTAATGGCTCTCCTCTACAAATTGCATGGGGAAAATGATTGCTCCAGGTTTTCAGAAGCTTGGATGCCTCTAGCGTATACCGTGGCCATTTCTAGAATAGGTTTCAAATGGGGTGCAATCATCTCCAAATAGTTGAGCACTTGCATACGACATGATCAAACGTTGAAAGAGGGAGAAACCCCATCCTTTTACATGGAATATTATCTTTTGGACGTCGTCTGTGCCAGAAATGCTTTCACTGGAATGAACTTAAGTTGGCACACCTCACAGCTCTTGGTCCATGTTTATTTTAGCATCTTATGGGAGAACAGGTACAATAAATCCTATTCTCTCATCTGCGACTAGTTTATCGCACACATTTACTTGTTGTTATTCAAAAAGGGTTGTCCAAGGTTGTCAGACGCAACCAAAAATATTATATCAAAGGTTTTCCACTGGTATCTAGACGAGCGTGACACCTACATCATGGTTTTTGGCACCATCAAAGCACATCATATGCTACATGTCTATGTCCCTGACCGACTAATAGTAGGGTAAATATGTTATCAAACCATCCTGCAAGGGTACAATGCTACTTTGGTAAAGGATAATAAGCGGGCCTTCATACCTTGTGGGTTTCGTGTTGGTTTCTACATGGTGAAAGACACAGCTCAGGCCAAGCAAGAAGGTTTATGCCAATTGGAGTCTTGATTCCAAACTAGACGCTTTCACAAGCATGACCCTAAAGGTTTAGTCCTGAAGCACGTGTCTCAAGTATCTTCCTGTTGGCCATATGCCCATGACAGATTTGAGGACGATATCTTCACTGAAAATGCTCAAGACTAGAATGAAGTGGTTGCAAGGATGGAAGACCCCAAGGCAAGCAGATTCAAGGCTCTGAGTTAGGATTATCAAGAATCAGTCCTTGAACAAACAATTCAGGAGACCATCAAGACCAGAGAAGAAATGACCTCAGTAGAAGCAGTGGGATTACCCAAGGGAATCACCAGGGTGGCGGAGATTTCCTAGGTAGCCCTAATACTAGACATGGATCTCTCTGAGGTTCAAATTGTGCAAGGTATGGGGGGATTCATGTATCAACAGGCCTAGTGGATATAAAGCAGATGAAGGACAAGATGGAGCTCATCATAGTGCCAAAAGGTATGACTGGAAGTCCAGAAGAAATCCCAGTGGGGACAAGCGGCCCTAATTTCATAAACCCTGGTAATAAAAACAAGTCTAATAACCCTGATTCCATAAGGCCATCGGTCAGACTACCGACAGGTGCGACAATACAACCAAAGATGGTTCGAGTATCAGTTGGAGCAGGCATGCCTAAT
This sequence comes from Picea engelmannii, assembly GCA_009831015.1. Taxonomy (NCBI): domain Eukaryota; kingdom Viridiplantae; phylum Streptophyta; class Pinopsida; order Pinales; family Pinaceae; genus Picea; species Picea engelmannii. Next base: position 568,463 of record ML779853.1, read on the forward strand.
CCTTTGAGTGAATTTATAAATATATATGGTGATGATAAGAGCCCAGAGACATCTCTCAGGACCCCTGTGTAGATCCAAGAAGAAAAGGGACTTGAGAAGGATGCTTTTCCTAATCTCAAGGTCTAGATCTAGGAAATCCTATGAAAGGAAAAAGAAACTAAAAATTTTCCCGACACAAAGAACCCCGAAGCGTCGAAGACCCGATCCGATGACTCGAAGGGTAAGTCGCAACCAGACGAGCCAAAAGGAGGATCCCCACAAGAGGAAGTTGGTGATTCAAATTTCCATGAGAAAGTGAGTATCGGGTATTTTCTCGACGTCTTCATTTCACTTGATGCTCAAATCCCCGATAAGTGATAGGCAGAGGCCAAGCCCTTGGATTATAATGAGAAATTTCAAGAATATGGTCTGGAACAAGTATACACCGTTGGAAATCTAGGAAACACACTTACATGGGGTTATAAACAGATTCCCAAACTGGTGGACAAGGTGGTTGACACCTATGCGATCTCCTACAATCGAAAGAAGAGGACCATCGTACAAATAACCACGAATAAAAGGAGAATCACATTGGATCACTTTGTCCTCATCACCACATAGGAGGATTTGATAAACACAAAAAATGCCAGAACATTTGAACTCATCAACGTAGGGATGGCGATTTTGGATGCCACCCTGGATAGAGCTAAAGGGGATGAAAAAGAGTTAGTCGCCACCCTGAAGGATATTGAACATTTATGTCACTTGGTTGAATACTATAAGGGCACCACTCAGACCACAGTTTATCTGAGAAGTGATTTTGAAGCGGCTTAAAACAAGTTCACACACGAGCGTCACCCATTCACGGTGAAGATAGCCTAGCTCCAGGAAGACACTCTCATGGCACTTGCAACTTGAAAGGATGTGGAGTGATGGCATGAAAGGGCACAGAAAGCCATAGAAAGACTTGAATACATCAATGAAGTTTAGTAGGGCTGAGAGAAAGAAGAACACGACATCTGAGTGTTGCAAAAAAGCAGTCTTGATCGTATGAAGCGATCGGTCGAATATTGGGCTAAGATGTCCTAGGAACCACACAGGAAAATTCAAAAGCAATGGGCCAAATTCAAGAAGAATTGGGGTAAAATCAACGAATAAATGAAGGATATAGGAGTCCCCAAGTTCGACGACCCTGGCAAATTCATCGACTTATGCGACATAATTGGATCACATGCCAAGCAAGATTCCTTATGGGTCAAAGAGCTAGCCAAGGTGACCGATAAATCGCCAGGATAAGTGCAAAGATTTATGGAACATCCAATGAAGGCTCAAACCATGCTACAGGAGTTAAACACCAGTCTAGTGAAGTATCGAGCACATGCAGTGGAGATCAGAGGATTTTGCCCGGCTCCGATGGAACAACACTAGTTTCCATGGGCTCAAACCTACAACGAACTATTTATTAGTTGGTCTGAGTATGAGAAAATTCATCCTTTCAAAGAACTATCTTGAGTCGACTGTCAAAGAAACTGTTAGAAGATTACGCCACGTGGCGTATTTTGATTTTCTTAAACTGCACTTAGTCGTTGTTTTCAGTTGAACTTTAGATTATAACTAAATACATCGACCAATTATTTGAGTTTCTATGGTTGTGGCGAGAACTCTTTCTTTCTGGTTGTTAAGAATCATTTTGAAGTTGCTTTGAATTAAGAAGTTCGTATGGACCAAAGACAAGTTATTTTCATCAACTACATGTGTGATTGGACATGGAGAAGAACTATTTCCTATATTGTTTCATGAATGATGATGTAATGAGTAAGAGCAATTAATTTTGTTGTCAAGTTATCTGGTGCAATGTTTTGTTGTTCTTTGCTTTAATTATGAAGATGAATCGTTGTGTTATTATGTGATGAATGGTTCTGGTAGATAAATTATTTTTCTTTCCATTATCTCATTGCATATGTGTTTTCTTTCTGGTAGTTAATATCTCAGACAGTAATTGGATGCTCACATGGTTAATGTATTAATACTAGGCCTATGGTATAAAATTTTCGTATGCATGCTTGAACAGCGGGTTATCCCAAGTTCAACCTCTTTCGCTTAGTAAAGCTTAATTCCATTTTTGTTGCCAAGTTGGTTTATACTGGCTTACATCTCATATTTGTCCCACCCAAGAGAAAAATATACAAAAGAGAATAGTCCAAACTGAAGGAAGAGCCTTCACAAGAAAACGTAAATCCCATCGATAATGTGGTCGGATCGCAAGATCTGGAGAACCATTCCACTATTAAACACTGCAGATTCTAATTGGGCCTCGGTGGCGGGTTTGGTTCCTACTGTTGAGTCAAGGGATGTAATACCCATCAACAGAATTGGTGCTAGAAGGAGGGCCTGAGAATGAATGTCTAGATATATATTCTACAGAGTATTTCAAACAACCTATAGATTCAAAATAGCCCACATGCATGGCTATTCATTCCCAAGACAGCCCACACACATTGAGGACTCCTAGAATGAGTAACTCACCCCAGGCCGAGGAAGAACCTTTTCACCCTGAAACAACTTACGCTCTTCCCCACGAGGAAGTAAATCAATTCAAAAGGATCATAAGAGCCTACTCTCGATAGATCAGTAAGTTGTCCTTAGCTCCCATACTCCCTCAAAGAAAACAACAAATTAGACTAGTGGTTAGTACTCCTAACGAGATTTTCATACACTCGGTAGAAGACTTAATATATTTCTCAATTACCAAAATCCAAGAACCTCTTGATTTGATACCCGAAACACCAGTCAGCGACGTCTCTAAACCAGACAATTTTTCATAAGAAGATGAGTTTAACTTAGAGTCTAAAGATATGGAAGGCAACGACGACCATAATGATGAAAGGGGGAACCTGCCTCTGAACAATCAACCCTGGTTAGCCAGAGACACTTTGGCCCTCCCAGGACTAGTTCATTACCTTCCCAATCATCTAGAGAATTTGCTTCCCAAGTTTGATCCTGAAACCTTTGGTTTGCCTGAAGATCATATCAAGAAATTTATACTAGTGATCATGCTTATGAACATCCAACATGAAGATGTAGTATGAATACTTTTCCCTTATACGTTTGAAAATTCAGCTTCCACATGGTAATTTAACCTACCGATAGGATATATAACTAGCTGGACGAAGTTCCAAAAATATTTTCTAGACAAATTTGTCGAAGAGACTACTACGGGGGCTCTGATTTCTGAGTTGTTCACCACCACCATGAGTTCAAAAGAAAGGGTCAAAGACTTCAATCAAAGATTCACGACTATCTTGAACAAGTTTCATCCCAAAGCTAATCCAATTCAAGAATTGCAAATCAAAGTTTGTGTTAACGCTCTCTCAGCTTCCATTTCCATGTTCGTAAAAAAGGCTTCTAAACGAACCCTAGCTGAGAATTTTGAAGAAGCCAAAATGATAGGATTCCATATGAAAGGGTTTAAAGAAGGCCAAGTTTC
>ML779853.1:571936-584582 GCA_009831015.1 Picea engelmannii
GAGGACTCCTTTTGACTAGACCGTCGGGGAAACAAGCAGAACAGACCCTCGACAAAGGTAATGGAGACATAGAAGATTTACAACACATGGTTAAGAAATTTTCAAACGAGATCATAGACATGAAGAGAAACGTAGGGGAAGGAAACCAAGGCCAGAGACCCTGCATGCCTTTCTTTAAAAGGAACCCACTTTTCAAGGCGATTGAACCTCCCCCAACTAACTTAAATATCGATCTAGGGAATGTGGCATCTGATTATTTTTACACGTATCACCAGGAAAACCACTCCAAAAGAGACTTCCCTCAATGGGTGCACGCCATGAATTTGATGGCCAATAGGTTTCTAGACGAAGTCTTCCTGACCGAACGAACGAGTAGTTCAGCTATGAATATTTTCGATCATGAAGAGGTTGATCCACCACAAGATACAGCCATGCTGATATGGGATCTCGACCTGATCATGCCTTCCGGTGACCTGTTTGAGTCTCAAGAACCACCTGTCGAGGTATCAGTGGTGCAAATGCGCAGTAAAGTTCCACTTGTCTCAAAAGACATCACTACTACCCAAGCTTTAAGAGATAATACATCCCTTGATAGCCCAAAAACACCTTTTTCTCCCAGTAAGAAACCTATAAGCATCCATACTCGAGAATCGCCCAAACTCGATTACAACATAGTTGAATATTTGAAGAAGTTAAGGGCTAACATATCAGTCATGGACATATGCAGGATCCCTCAGCAGAAGTAATTCCTACTATGATCTTTGAACTCAGTAGAAGACCCTGCGACTAGCAATGGTCAGGAAAGAAATATAGCTTCCACGAACTCCGTAAATAAACCAACTATGAATACATGTTCAGAAGATAAGAAGGGGAAGCCTTTTGTCCCACCTTTCCTCTTAACATTTGAAGTTTTCAACAGGAACCTCCATAATTGTTTGGTATATTCAGGAGCATCTTCCAACATTATGCCCTTGTCAATTTGTCGAAAATTATATGTTGTTCCTCTACAGAGCGAAAAACACGTGATACAGCTAGACAATACCCAGGTCAAATTCATGGGGGAACTCAGGGATGTAATGATCAGAATAGAGACACATCCTAAATTTTTAAAAGTGATTGGCATCATCATTGTAGACATCCCAGAGTCCTATGGGTTATTACTAAGTCAAGATTGGTCTGAGAAGTTAAATGGGTAATTTAGCACAGATTGGGCACACCTTTGGCTACCACTGAAGGGATACCAGAATATGATCAGAATCGATAGGGAGAGATATCTGAAACATATGGTCATTGATCTAGAAACCCTGAATGAACCCTCATCTACATATTTTCCCATGCTGGGCAATTATTCCTGCGATTCCCACTTCAGAAAATTTTCTCCTCTCTTATTCGATGTCCCCCTCACTCAAAACTCTGAAATGGTTTTTCAAGAGAAATCACCAATACCAACAGAAGACACCCTCTTCTACCAAGACCCTGCGTTAGAAATTACAGAACAAAAGATAGGAAAGCTAAAAATAAATAAGGAAGAAGAAGAGGGTGATTGTCATTCACAAATTTGGACCATATACTTTGATGGATCTAAATCGCGGGAGGGATCGGGGGCAAGTTGCATCATCATTGATCCAAAAGGTAAACGTTATTTCTTGTCCTGTAGACTAGAATTTGAATGCACCAATAACACCGTTGAGTATGAAGCTCTAGTACAAGGGTTAAAGAAAGCCATAGACTTGAACGTCAAAGAATTGAAATTTTTCGGGGACTCAGAGATTGTCATTAGACAAGGAATACTATACACTGCAATTCCCCGCACCTAAAGAATTATCAGCAGGAAGTGCATAGGTTAATGGATCATTTTGAAGCTTTCAATATCACCATGATCCCCAGATAAAAGAACATCCTTGTTGATTCCTTGGCCACAGTGGCTTCAAGGTTTTCACCTCTAGAGGACTATGAAGCCTCTTAGTTCACTGTGGAACTACTCTACAAACCATCGGTTCCTAACAATATCTCTAATCAAGAAGTTCTTTGAAGGAGATGAACAGATCATAAACTTCCTGACTAACCAAGAAAATTTCAAAGATTTAGTCATTGACGATGAGGTATTCCAGAAGAAAGTGATAGAAATTGATCCTCGAATAGGCCAACCTATTGACAGATCAAAATCTCACATCATCCCGAAGGGGATATCTAATCTAGAAAGTTTGTTTGACCTGGAAGAATGCTTTAGGGGGGCTAAGAACATTAAGACTGGTAGCTCATGTCCCCTGCATGAAACTATAAATCTAGAAACCCCAAAAAATCCAAATAATGTGAATCTTGGCAAGACCATATCTAAAGAGGAAAGAAATTCTTATCTCAAACTGTTCAGAAAATATCAAGATGTCTTCGCATGGTCCTACCGAGACCTAAAAACCTACGACACTCGGATCATTCAACACACTATACCATTGAAACTTGAGGTGAAACCTTTCCAACAAAAGCTCTAAAAGTATCACCCATCCTTGGAACCTCTCATGTATCAAGAATTAAATAAACTTTTAGATGCCAAGATCATTTTCCAAGTCAGTCATTCCGCATGGGTAGCAAATTTTGTTCCTGTAAAGAAAAAGTCTAGAGAAATTTTCTTATGCATAGATTTTAGAAATCTCAACAGAGCTTCAGCAAAGGACAATTACCTAGTCCCTCCAATGGAGCAACTCCTATAGACCGTATCTGGATCAGATATTTTCTCCCTGCTGGACAGTTTCTCAAGTTACAACCAAGTCCTAATTTTGGAGGAGGATCATTTAAAAACTACCTTCTGAACCAAGTGGGGAACCTTCGCTTATAAACGCATGCCTTTTGGGTTAATCAACGTGGGAGGGACCTTCCAAAGGGCCATGGATGTATCATTTTGGGGACTAATCAACAAGTGTGTGGTAGATTATCTAGACGATGTATCTGTGTATTCAAAGAACAGAGAAGAACACATCCAACACTTAACTCAAATTTTTCAAAGGTGTAGGAAATATGGTATATCCTTAAATCGAAAGAAAACCATTTTTGGCGTCGAGGAAGGTAATTTGTTTGGTCATATTATATCCCAAGAAGGTATTCGCATAGACCCATAAAGGATTAAAGTCATAGCTCAACTATCGTTTCCCCATAACAAGAAAGCTATGCAATCCTTTTTCGGGAAAACCAATTTTGTGAGGAAATTCACTCTCGATTTCACGGAAATCATCAAACCCTTACAGAATATGATTTGCAAAGATGTCGAATTTAAGTGGGATGATGAATGAAAGGATTCTTTCAGCAATATTAACACTTCCATATGTCGGGCCCCTATGCTACGAAGTCCCTATTTCAACAGGGATTTCTTCCTCTATTCGCCTTCGACCAGTCGTTAGCTGCAGTATTGACTCGGAAGGATGATGACAAAAATGAAGCCCCGGTGTCTTTCATGAGAACTGATCTCCAAGGAGCCAAGCTTAACTATCTTGTTGTTAACAAACGGGCCTATGCTGCATACAAGGCAGTAAAACACTTCAGGTCTTACATCCTCAAGAACCACACCAAAGTGATTGTGCCTCACCCTTCATTTTGATCCTTGTTTACTCAGCAAGAGATGGGGAAAATAAGAGGGAAATGGATGGAATTAGTCCAATAATTTGGTCTAGATATAAAACATACAAAAATTTTCAAGGGGCAAGGGTTGTGTAAACTCGCAGTTGAAGACCAAGACCAAGCAAATGAAGATTATGGATGGGAGAATGAAATGGAATTATGGTGTGGTGAAGCTTCATACATTTCCCCAAATCCCGAGTCTTGGTATAAGAATCTGACCTACCTCCTACACCATGTGGCCTACCCAGAAAATCTCAACCCCAGGGAAAGGAGAGCTCTCAGGTTAAAATATTCACAATACTGCCTCATAAATTCGGTACTCTTCCGGATTAATTATGATGGAGTACTCTTAAAATGTATAGAACATGAATATGCAGATAAAGTCCTGAAGGAACTCCATGATGGCCCTATCGGGGGGAATTTCGCAGGAAACACCATTGCTCATAAGATATTGAGAGTTGGTTATTATTGGCCCACCTTGTTCAAAGATTCCCATACCTATGCCAGAAACTGTAAAAATTGTCAAGTAAGTGTCAGGAGGGAGAAGAGAGTGGCAATCCCACTCCATCCATTGATTTTTTATGGTCCTTTTTATCAATGGGGGTTAGATATCATAGGAGAAATCACACCAAGCTCTTCAAAACAACACAAGTACATTTTGACTGCCACTTATTACTTCACAAAATGAGCAGATTCTATCCCTTTGACTCATGTAAATGAAAAAGTGGTGATCCAATTCATAGAGCGACAGCTAATCACAAGGCTTGGTGTCCATTCTATCCTGGTTTTTGATAATGCAGCGTACTTCTCTTCCACCCAACTGACAAAGTTTGTTTTGGACAAAGGAATCATAATTAGGTACTCTGCAAATTATTATCCACAGGGAAACGGGGTGGTAGAATCGACCAATAAGAGCCTAGTAAGAATACTAAAGAGGGTGGTTGCAAATAACCAAAGGAATTGCCATAATCTTCTCCATAATGCTTTGTGGGTCGATAGGCTCACACCCAAAGAAGCCATCAGAAATTCCCCATACTTCCTAGTTTATGAACAGAAATCCATTCTCCCAAATGGGATTTTCTCCCATCTCTTCAACTAGCCCAATATTCCAACAGGGATCCCTCCTCGGTCATAAAACAAAGAATTGACACTATGCTCATGCTAGTAGAAGAGAGATAAAAGGCTAAGTCGAAATTCATAGCTCACCAGTAGATAGTGAAAAGGCGGTTTGACAAGCATAAGGCCAAAGAGAAGGATTTTGAAATAGGAGACTTAGTACTGAAATGGGATGGAGAAAATCATCCCAAAGGGAAACATTCTAAGTTTTAGAATCTATGGCTTGGACCTTTCCAAGTGGCTAAGAAGATTGGGGCGGGCACTTATCGATTACAGAATCTGAAGGGGGAACCTGACACCCTCCCAGTAAATGGCCAAGCCCTCAAACAATATTTCCAATCAAATAAAAGGGGGAGGCATCTTGTTTTAGTGTTTTCAGGATTTTGAAATACTTTTCTCGCTAGTTTTCTTTTGCTTTCTGGATTTCTGTGCTTTTGAAAGTTGTGTTTAGCAGGACAATGGTTGACCTTAAGACATGCGACATAGCAAACTCTATTCTGAACTCATCTCTCACATACCAGTCGAAGCATGAAGGAAGAACAGAGATTTTGTGTCTTCCCAGTGAGTCACCATTTTTTGAGCACTCAACACACCCTAAAAGGTCTACGTAAAATTTCACTTTTTGGGTACCACTTGATATTTTGGCATTGTCTGATATGGAAAATGTTTCCTTTTCTTATCATTTTTGTTTCTCATTAAGTCTTTAAAATATTGCTTGGACATGTGAAAGTCAATAACTTAAAAGACTAATATCTAAATTAGAGAAATAACAGGCAAGGTTTTCTCGAACGTGCTTAAGGATTTTTCCATCGGGAAGTATTGAGCATGAAAGAGAAAACTAGACAGAACCAAAGTTGTCGAGCCCCGATCTTCATCGAAATCGGAAGACGCAAAATTTATTTTGCGACAAGAACCACCAAGAATTTCGTCAATGATCAATCAATTCAGCATCGATGAAAGGTTAAAAGAATAAGCATTGAACAAAATATGAAATAATAATCGTCGACCCCCAAGACATTTTTGGTGTCGGAAGTTTTTTCAGGAGGATACCGACGAAAACATGCATAAGGATATCACTAATTCCCGATCTACCCACTAACAAGATGACGTGATGGGAATTTTTTCTCTGAGATACGCTAGATATGATGCATTTAAAGTTTAATTAATTCCACAATATCACACTAACTGCTAATTCATGCACGAATCAAAGGGCCGTTGGAACCTGCCAATACAATGATTTTGCCCCCCGCACCTCCGCCATCAACCCAAGTAGAATTTATTTGCAGAGTTTTGGCTATAGATTGTTTTGAATTTCACCCATTACTCATATTAACTGGTTGATACGACTCGTAGGATATCTCCTGTTATATTCTCTAAGTCATTGAAAATAGGGCTAATCTGTGCACGAAGGAATCTGGATCATCCAGAGGAGTGAAACGAGTAGTCTGGGGATAACTTCCAAGGTCCATTGAGTATAAAAACAATAGTTTAGCAAGAGTTACAGGTATGTACTGGTCTATGGATGTTTTATGCTTCGTTTCATACACGTTATCCAATGTCACCCTGCACACCTGCCTGAAGACTGTTTCTGGTTGTAGGAATGATGCCTTCGAAGAAAACCACCACCAGGAAATCTCCTAGAGCTCCAAATCTATAGGAACCAAATGTGGGAGAATTTTCCTCCCAAACAGTGGAGAGACAATTAAAATTCACTCCAAAACCCATGCCCGTCATCAAAATCACCACCAAGAAATATTTTGATCAACCCCCGGCCTTTGGAGACACAGAGGCAAACATTGGGACCTAGATAGTATTCCCGCGTTGGGAAGAAATTTTCAAGAAGATTAAGCGGGAAGAACTCTCTGAATATACTCTGCAGAGCGATCCTAATACGAGAAGACTCGATGATGAAGTCCTCCTGAATGTCTGAAAGGCATATCTACACATGGTGGTAAGAAAAACTATGGTATTTCCCTGCATTGAACTCCTGAAATGGCTTATTGATCACACTGACACACAAAAATGTTTGATTAACGACGACAACGGCAGGTGTGTTGGTGTTTTTCTTCCATTAGAAGTGCAGAATTATTACAAGCTCAGAGAGCCGGGAGAGCAGTTGAATAATGATTTTGTTTTGAGCCTCTATGATAAGCACGATACCAGTAAGGCGATGGCTTCCTAGTGGAGAGAGGATAAAAAAATCACCAATCGGACCTCTGGCTGGTACCCAAAAGCCAACCTTAGAGAACCTTACATCTATCTAATGGCTCTCCTTTACAGATTGCATGGGGAAAAATATTTCTCCAGGTTTTCAGAATCTTGGATGCCTTTAGCATATGCCGTGGCCATTTCTGGAATAGGTTTCAACTGGGGTGCAATCATCTCCAAACAGTTTTGCACTTGCATACGACAAGCTCAAATTCTGAAAGAGGGAGAAACCTCATCCTTTTACATGCATCTTATCTTTTGGATGTCATTTGTCCCAGAAATACTTTCACTGGAATGAACTTAAGTTGGCACAGCTCAGAGCTCTCAGTCCATGTTTATTTCGGCATCTTTTGGGAGAACAGGTACAAGAAATCCTATTCTCTCATCTGCGACTAGTTTATCACACACATTTACTTGTTGCTATTCAAAAAGGAATGTCCAAGGTTGTCAGACGTAGCCAAAAATATTATATCGAAGGTTGTCCACTGATATCTAGATGAGCGTGACACCTACATCAGGGTTTTTGGTGCCATCGGAGCACCTCATCTGCTACCTATCTATGTCCCTAACCGATTAATAGTAGGGGAAATATGTTATCAGAACATCCTGCAAGGGTACAGTTCTACTTTGGTAAAGGATAAGAAGTGGGCCTTCATACCTTATGGGTTTCATGTTGGTTTCTACATGGTGAAAGACACATCTCAAGCCAAGAAAGAAGGATTAAGCGAATTGGAGTTTTGATTCCAGACTGGCCGCTTTCGCAATAAACACCCTAAAGGTTTAGTTCTGAAGCATGTGTCCCAAGTATCTTCCTGCTAGCCATATTCCCATGACAAACGAGATCTTCACCGAAAATGCTCAAGACTGGAATGAAGTGGTCGCAAGGATGGTAGACCCCAAGGCAACCAAAATCAAGGCTCTGAGTTGGGATGAGAAAGCATTAGACCTTGAACAAACAGTTTAGGAGACCATCAAGACCAGAGAAGAAATGACCTCAGTAGAAGTGGTGGGATTACCCAAGGGAATCACCAGGGCGGTGGAAATTGCCCAAGTAGCCCCGATACTAGACACGGATCTCTCTACGGTTCAAAATGTGTAGGGTTTGGGGTGACTCATGTATCAACAAGCCCAATGGATAATGACACAAGTGAAGTACAACCCAAAGCTCATCATAGTGCCAAAATGTCCGACCAAAAGTCCAGAAGAAATCCCAGCGGGGGCGAGCGATCCTAATTTCATAAAACCTGGTAATAACAATGGGTCTAATAACCATGATTCCACAAGGTCATTGGTCAAAATGCTAGCAGGTGAGATCATTCAACCAGAGGTAGGCTGAATATCAATTGGAGCAGGTGTTCCTAATCCTTTGAAAGAATTTATAAATATATATAGCGGTGATGAGAGCCCGGAGACATCTCTCGGGATCCCTGTGCAGATCCAAGAAGAAAAGGGACATGATAAGGCTGATTTTCCTAATATTGAGGTCCATATCTAGGAAATCCCATAAAAGTAAAAAGAAATCGAAAATGTTCCTGACATAAATAACTCTGAAGCATCAGAGACCCAAGCCGATGACTTGAAGGGTAAGTCAAAACCGAACGAGCCAAAAGGAGGATCCCCACAAGAGGAAGTCGGCAATTCAACTGCCCATGATAAAGTGAGTATTGGGTCTTTTCCCAACGTCTCCATTTTTATTGATACTCAGATCCCTAATAAGCAACAGGCAGAGACCGAGCCCTTAGAGTATAACAAGAAATTTAAAGAACACGGTCTAGAACAAGTATACACCGCTGGAAATCTGGGAAACACACTTACATGGGGTGATCAATAGATTCCCGAACTGGTGGATGAGGTGGCCAAAATCTATGCGATCTCCTACGATAAAAATAAGAGGGCCATCTTCCAAATAACCATGAAGAAAAGGAGAATCACATTAGATCGCTCTATCCTCATCACCACATAGGAGGATTTGATAAACACGGAAAATGACAGAACATATGAACTCATTGGTGTGGGGATGTCGATTTCAAACGCCACCCTGGATAGAGATAAACGGGATGAAAAAGAGTTGGTCGCCACCCTAAAGGAGTTTGAACATTTGTGTCACTTGGTTGAATACTGTAAGGGCGCCACTCAGACCAGATTTTATCTCAGAAGCAAGTTTCAAGCATCTTACAACAGGTTCACACACAGGCGGAACCTATTCACAACGAAGATAGTCGAGATCTAAGAAGACACTCTCATGGCACTCATAACTTGAAAGGATGTGGATCGATGGAATGAAAGGGAAAAACAAGCCGTAGAACGACTCAAATACATCGATGCAGTCTAGCAGGGCCAATAGAAATAAGAACATGACATCCGAGTGTTGGGAAAAAGCAATCTTGATCATATGAAGTGATTGGTCGAATATTGGGCTAAGATGCCCCAGGAACCACATAGGGAAATTCAAAAGCAATGGGCCAAATGTGAGATTCATTGGGGTAAAATCAACGAAGAAATGAAGGATATAGGACTCCTAGAGTTCGGTGACCCCGACAACTTCATCGACTTATGCGACATAATTGGATCACATGCCAAGAAGTATTCACTATGGGTCGAAGAGCTATCCAAGGTGATCGATACATCGCCAGGACAAGTGCAAATATTTATAGAAGATCCAATGAAGGCTCAAACCGTGCTACAACAGTTAAACACCAATCTAGTGAAGTATCAAGCGCATGCGATGGAGATCAGAGGATTCTAAGTGGATCTGATGGAACAACATCATTTTCCATGGGCTCAAACCTACAATGAACTATTTATCAGTTGGTTTGAGTATGAGAAAAGTAATCCTTTCAAATAACTATCTTGAGTTGATTATCAAAGTAACCGTTAGAAGATGATGCCACGTGGCGTATTTTTCTTTGCTTAAACTGCACTTAGCCATTGTTTTTAGTTGAACTTTAGATTATAAATAAAGACATCGACCAATTAGTTAAGCCTTGATGGTTGTGGAAAGAACTCTTTCTTTCTAGTTGTTAAGAATTATTTTGAAGCTGCTTTGAATTGAGAAGTCCTTCTGGACCAAAGACAAGTTATTTTCATCAACTACATGTGTGATTGGTGGAGAAGAAATATTTCCTATCTTGTTTCATGAATGATGTTGTAATGAGTAAGAGAAATTAATTATGTTTTCAAGTTATATGGTGCAATGTTTTCATTTTCTTTGCTTTAATGATGAAGATAAATCATTGTGGTATTATGTGATGAATGGTTCTAGTAGATGAATTATTTTGCTTGCCATTATCTCATTGCATATGTGTTTTATTTCCGGTATTTAATATATTGTAAAGTAATTGGATGCTCACATGGTTAATGTATTAATAATAAGCTTGTGGTATAAAAAATTTGTCTGCATGCTTGAACAGTAGGTTATCCCAAGTTTAACCTCTTCCCCTTAGTTAATCTTAATTCCATTTTTGTTTCCAAGTTGGTTTATATAGGCTTACATCTCATATTGGTCCCACCCAAGAGAAAATATACAAAAGAGAATAGTCCAAACTGAAGGAAGAGCCTTCACAAGAAAACGTAAATCCCATTGATGATTTGGTCGGATCTCAAGATCTGGAGAACCATTCCACTATTAAACGTTGCGGAGTCTAATTGGGCCTCGATGGCGGGTTTGGTTCTTATTTTTGAGTCAAGGTATTTAAGACCCATCAACAAAACCCACCATGCTCATTTAATTCATCATACCAACCATCAATCAAAGTCAAAGAAGGTATTTAATGCTCCTAGATATTTTTGTATGCAATATAATTTACATAGTCAATAAACATTCAATTAAATAGTTAATAATCTAGTTTAATAATTAATACATTAATTAATTGTACTAGTGTACATGTGTAGGGTATGTGTGCATAGTTAGAAGACACATATCTCATGCATGTACTAACGATAAACAACCACTTCCTCTAGTTCATAGTCCCTATATGATCACACCAAGTCATGTAGGACATTATATCAAGTAATGCATCATTTAATAATATTAACGAACAAAATTATTTTTTTGATTATAGTGTCTTAGATCCAGTGGTTTCAAGAGAAACAATTTTTATCCTAACTTGTATGTCAAAGTAAATTGAGAAGGCCCTAATATGAAGGTTTTACTTGACCTACGAATTATTCCTCATAGTTTTCCTAGGGTTTCCGCAGCTTTCTGAATCGCGACCTGGGGTTTCTGCAGCCACCCAGTGCCGCGTGGTTTCCTTCCACAGCCCCGCTGGGGCTCATGTCGCGCAAGGAGGGAGGGACAATGGGCGCCTCCTATAGCCGAGTCACGGCAAATGTAAATACAGCAGAGGAAATAAAACGGCCATCATTCGAGCCACCGGCCGACCTGCGCTCAAAACTGATGGAGGAAGGCACTTTCAAGGATCGTGACATGGATATCGACCAAACGAAGGAGACCAGCCCCTCTTTTACGATGGCTTCTTGGTTACCAGGTAAGTGCATTCCACAAGCACCACAAGCTCCAAAATACGTTATTAGCTCACCACGCATAGAAGAACAAAAGCAGTACATGAGGGATTATGCCTTAGTTGGGAAATTTCTGGGGCTCTGGCCTGCCGAGAGGGATCTGATTAAATGGATCCAGTATTGGTGGAGGCCAAAAGGACATTATGAGTTGCAACTGGGTTCCAAGGGGTTTTTTACAATCATATTCCATAACCTTGAGGATCGCAACCATATCTTTGATGGGGGACCGTACTTTTTCAACTCTGCGGGTCTCTTCCTGCGGTTCTAGACTGAAAAGTTCAGCCTGGAGAAAGAGGACTTTGCACATGCACCAGTATGGATCCGACTATACTCTCTTCCACAAGAGTTTTGGCTGGAAGAAGTCCTGGCAGGCATAGGCAATACCATTGGCATTTATGTCAAATCTTTGGAAGCCACCAAGCAGAGACGCTACACCTCCTATGCGCGAATATGTGTCTACCTAAACATTGCTAAACCACTCCCAGGCTCCATCGTACTGGAATATCAAGATGAATATTGGATCCAGACCATTGATTACGAACATATTTCGTTCTGGTGTAGGAAATGCCATGAACACGGGCATCTTTTTCAGGAATTCCCCCTCAATGCGGTCCAGAAAGATGGACTCTCAGAAAATGGCAAGGACAAGGAAGGCAAAGATAAAGATGGCTTTGTACATCTAGCAGGGAAAAGGCGCCCAGGAGGAAAGAGACAACCTGCCCAAGTAACTAAATATCTCTCTACAAGTAATAAGTTTGCCATATTGCAAGACCAGCCAAAGCACACTCCCACCACCGTGACCCCGAGCACACCCCCTGAACCCGGGGCTTCACGATCCAGGTGCAGAGACTGGCACCCCCCAGCAGAGCAAGGACCCTGATCCCATGCACCCAAGTGGAGTTCAGAATACATAGAAGCTACAGGAGATAGAGGACGGAGATGCTGAGATGGAGCTGGAAGAAAACGACCTAGCTGGAGTGGATCTGGAGCACCTGGAGCACGCATACAGACACCAAAAACTCTATACCATTCCAAGAGACCAACTAAGAAAGGTACACAAGGTTTTTCTCAACTCTTCAGTTGGATCATCAGCCCGAGCCAGTAAATCCTTAGGAATCCAGAGCACACAACCAAAAAACCCAGGAAAAGCTTAGAAAGATGAGAAAAAAAGAGGGCGGAAATCCACTAACAA
>ML779853.1:584609-611316 GCA_009831015.1 Picea engelmannii
TCAGTATGAATATAATCTCTTGGAATATTAGAGGTCTCAATGGACGTAGCAAGCAGAAAGTGCTACGGGATATGATCATGACAGAAAAACCGAACATAGTCATGTTGCAGGAAACAAAATGCTCGTTAGAAGACATAGATCGACTCCTTCCCTTTTGCTGGAGGCAAGGGCAGGCCGCCTCTATAGACGCCTCAGGCACTGTCGGGGGCTTAACTATCCTATGGAACACCAGTGAGGTGATTATGGGAAACTTCTTTGCCACTAAATGGTCCATCACAGCGGATTATAGATGCATAGGCTCAAACAAGCCTGGATGCCTGACCAATGTATACAGTCCAGCCAATTCGAGGGACAAGCCAGACTTCCTTCGTAGCTTACATAACACATACCTTCTAAAACAGCACAACAACTGGGTGATTGGGGGAGACTTTAACATCATTCGCAGTCTGGAGGAGAAGAAAGGGGGCTCCAGACGACTGGAGAGAGACTCTGAGGTCTTCAACAACCTCATTGATGATCTTCACCTCGTTGATATGGACACTAGCAATGGCACTCATACATGGACAAACATAAGAATAGGGACACATCAAATCGCCTGCAAGCTGGACCGCTTCCTCATTTCTGATTCCCTTATGCTGGAGGGAACAACCATGGAAGCAACCATTCTCAATCTCTCCGGATCAGACCACTGGCCCATACAGCTATGGGAGGATGTCCTAGAAACACCTGGTAAGAAACCATTCAAATTCGAGCATTTCTAGTTGGATCATCCGGATTTTCAGGATAACATACAGAACTGGTGGAGGGAGGCCGAAGTCCAGCGTGGATCCAAAATGTTCATATTTCAGCAGAAATTAAAAAACCTCAAGCACACTCTTAAGCTCTGGAACAAGCACACCTTTGGCAACATCTTCAATTCCCAGAAAAAGATGAGGGAACAATTAGGCGAGATTCATCATCAAATCAGGCAGCACGGGTTAACTATTGAGCTTAAAAACCAGGAGATGGAAATAACCCAACATCTCGAGGCCAGGAAGAGACAAGAGGAAATTCTTTGGAAGCAGAAATTGCGCATCCAGTGGCTCAAGGAGGGAGAATGTAATACAAAATTCTTTCACAGAACTGTCATCCAGAGAAGGCACTCCAATAAGATTACGCATCTTATCTCAGATGAGGGAGAATCCATTACCTCCCATGAGGACATGGAGACAACCTTGATAGACTAATTTCAAAATCTCCTCAGCGAACCCCTCCCGGATAGACGTGAGGCCATAAACAAAATCACAAGGAACGTGCCCTCCTTAGTCACTCGGGAACAGAACTCAGCGCTGACCCGACCTATTACGATTGAGGAGGTGGATGAGGTGCTTCAGCACATGCCTAAATGAAAGGCATCGGGTCCGAATGGCTTTACAAGCGATTTCTTTCATCATTGTTGGCCAATGATCAGGACTGAAGTTTGGGAAATTTTGGAAGACTCCAGGGCTACTGGTCAGGTCCTCCAAGCCCTCAATGCTACTTTCCTCACCTTAGTTCCCAAGCAAGGGAATGCACATCATCCTCAGCAATTTAGACCAATAGCCTTGTGTAATGTCATCTACAAGCTTCTTACAAAAGTCATCGCCCGTAGGCTCAAGTCTATTTTACCAACAATCATATCCCCGGAACAATCAGGGTATGTAGAGGGCAGACAAATCTTGGACAGCGTCATCTTGGCTCATGAAGTAATCCACTCCCTACAAAATACCAAGACTCCAGGTATGCTTCTCAAACTAGACCTTTCTAAATCTTTTGACAAGATAAGCTGGAACTTCATGCAAGAAATGCTCTTAGCCTTTGGCTTTGATCAGAGCTGGGTAAAATGGATCATGAACCTTACCTCTACGGCCTTCTTCTCATTGCTAGTCAATGGTGTCCCCTCTCGTCCTTTCTCCCCCTCCAGAGGAATTAGACAAGGAGATCCTCTCTCGCCCTTCCTATTCATCATCCTTGTTGAAGGTCTTAGCCGCTCAATACACGTCGCAGTGGAAAACAACCTGTTGACTGATCTTCCCCTGCACGGTATCACCCCACCTATCTCGCACAGCCAGTTCGTGGACGATACTCTCCTGATGGGCAGCTCAATGGCCTGCGAGGCCAATGCTATCCAGGAAATTCTAAGCTCCTTCTCAGAGGCCTCGGGCCTGGATTGCAATAAGGGAAAATCCCAAATCTTCTTCTTTAACATGCCCCCTCCTGTCCAGCGTCATATCTCTGTGATCTTAGGTTTTAGTCAAAGCTCCCTTCCATCCAAATATTTGGGAATTCCCCTTATTGATAATGCCCACTGAAATTCATCCTGGGAGCAACTTCTCACCTCCTTCTCCAAAAGGATTTCTTCCTGGACCTTTAGAGTCTTAAACCTCCCAAGTCATCTTACTTTGCTCTGAGTTGTTCTCCAGGCCCTCCCGATCTACCATTTATCAGCTTTGGCCACTCCGAGATTCGTCCTATCCACCATCAAAAATATTCAAAGAAACTTCTTTTGGCACGGCATCAACTCAGGGAAGAAGATGGCACTGGTTAGCTGGGACAAACTGTGTTTCCCAAAGGAACAAGGCAGCCTAGTCTTAAAGGATCCCTTCATAATGAATAAGGTCCTCGGTGCCAAAATCTGGTGGCGTTGGCTAAAACATCCCAGGGATCTTTGGGCCAGGATTTGGAGGAAGAAATACACCCCAAATGTAGCTAAGAGGGACCTTATTAGATGGAACGGGGACAACCTGGGCTCCCTAATTTGGACTGCGGCCAAGCAGAACAGACAGCTAGTAACCCGGCATGCCTTCTGGGAGATTAGGAATGGTAGGATAGTGCTTTTCTGGCATGACTCTTGGCAGCAATGGTCAGTCTTGGCTAAGAAGGATTGGGCCCGAGACATCTACACCCAGGCACTGTGAGTGGGCCTCATAACTGTCGCTGACTACTGGCAGGACTCCACCCCGGAGGACACCTGGCGACGCTTGCACCTGGACAGGGGGCGCCTCAATTTGGGGGCACACGTGGACCTGGAACCTTGGCAAAAGGAGATAGCAAAAAGGAAAATACCCAAAAATGAGGGGGACGATATCCTCAGATGGGGACACCGACCACAGGGCACTTTTAGTACACAGGAGGCCTACCTACTTAAAACAATAACGGACCCCATCCCAAACATGACAGCCTGGCAAAAACTGTGGAATCTTAAGCACTGGACAAAAGTTACTCTTTTCCTCTGGCTAGTTCTCCATTCTAGCATTCTGACATGGGATAATCTAACGAAACGTGGCTTTGTGGGACCCTCACTCTGAATTCTTTGTGGCGAAGCAGAGGAAACTCTAAATCATCTCCTCAACACTTTCCCTTTCACAGCTCAGGTTTGGGACCAGGCGGCGCAAATCATGCGCACTTCTGATCGAAATAGGGACAGCATCCAGGGAACGATAACGAACTGGAGGGATGAGGCCTTCCAATCTCCCATCTTAAACTGCATCTGGCAACTCATTCCAGGTTTTATCCTATGGCAGACTTGGAAAGAGAGAAACAAAAGAATCTTCAAGGGCCATTCCCTTCAGTGGCAGCAATGTTGGCACCTCTGCTGCAGTAATATCCGGGAAATGATCAACATCCAACGATGGTCTGAGGTAGATATAAATGTTGTGCCCTCTGAATACCCCATCTTTCAACAATGGGCGCTACATCCCCCCCTAACGGTACACATTACCAGCCAACCCATGTTCAGAAGTCCATCTTATTGGTCTCCTCCTTCGGAAGGCTACATCAAGCTTAACTTCGATGGGGCCTCAAAAGGCAACCCTGGAGATGCAGGCTACGGGATAGTCTTCCGCGACCATAGAGGACACATATTGATCATAAGCGTAGGCTCCCTGGGGCACTCAACAAATAACAATGCAGAGCTTTGGGGCTTCTCAATGGACTCCTCCTAGCCTGCGACAATGGATTCACTAAGCTTATAGTCGAAGGGGACTCTCAAATCATAATCAACATCTTGCGCCGAATGCTTAATGGGGTGCATCCGGATAGATTGGCGCCTAGTTGGAGACTCTCCCTTGGGCTTCAAATTCTCTCAGATTTATTGCAGCCAAATCAAGCCATCATCCCCTCCCACATCAGAAGGAAATCGAATCAAGTGGCGGATGATCTAGCTAATTTAGGCACCACTTGGAGTGGGCCAGAGATTCTCTGAGACTCAAGTAGGGACTCAGATCACCCCATCCTCCAACGGTGTATTAGCAGGGCTGCTGAGGCGGACAGCCCCCCGGATGGGGTGTTATTGGTTGCCACTGGGCACTTGGAGGAGGCGGGCACCAACCCATCGGGCACGAGGCCACGTGATGGGCTCGTGTCGGATCCTGTCACTGCCCTCCAGTATTAACTTGATGCAACGAGCAATTAAGGTCTGTACGCGCACAATAAAGGTTTGTGTGCTCCCTCTCCTTTTGGCTTTCCATAACATGGCTCTCGCGCAGATGGCATTCTCATTTGTTTTTTCGACCTATAGTCTCTGGTCCAGGGGTGGTGAGCGTCCCCCTGCATGCTCTTGGGCGGACCTCATTTGCTTCCTGTGGCTCCTCGCTTGTTCTCACAGTCTCCACATTTCCTGCGAATCACCTCACCTCGTCCCTAATCCTGTTTCAATGTCTTGCGAACAAGGGAGGCCGCGAAGGGGCTCTCCCTGGAGGCCTCAAAATCCCTCCCTCTCGCCTCTTGGTCCACAGCCACATTCTATGACTTTGGTCCCCTGGATGGAAAATCCCCCTCAGCATCTGGACCCCACTTCTGCAGAACCGATACTTGGCCTCCTCCTCGAAGCGAATCCACCCCGGAGCTCTGCAGAAGATCCCCCTCCTCCCCACAGACCAGACAATTACGCGCATCAGGATCCTGTTTCCAGCACGGGTGTGCAGCTCAGGGACAATCTCGACAACATTTACGACCTGGTGTTCGAGTTACGTAAGGAGGTAGACGACCTCCACTTCCGGGTGCATTCTACAAACACCAAGGTGACGACTCTCCTCCATCTCCTATCCTCCATGAGCGTTACCTTTCCTTCTCACCCGGGTGGAGGATCCTCGGCAAAAATGCCCAGTGCAGCAACTCAGGACGGAAACACCACACAGCAAAGAGCAGAAAATGATGGGATGGAGTGCACCAACAGTGAGATGGAAAGAGTTGCTTCAGTGAGTCGGCAACAGCAAGTGGAGGCACCAGTAGCCGAGTGAGCGGTGGACAGTGTGAATACTGAGATGATTTGGGACTCAAAGCCCACCTACATAGAGGAAGAGCCATGGTCGGGCGACCTCTCATCCACGAACCAGGGTCACCAGTCAGGTGTCTAATTGTGATTTAAAGGCAAACTCTGTCAATCTTAGTTAGTTTTCTTTTGAAGTAAAGCTCCTACGTACTGTCTTTTTTAATCCTAGAACTATTTAGCAAACTTTATAGGCTGGCTGGACTAGTTTCCCCTCTATTGGGGCAGTCCAGTGAAGCCATACTGCCTATGGATGTTATCTGGCACTTTCACCAGTTTTTTGAAGGTACTTAATATATTTTCTTCTTACTTAAAAAAAAAAATTATTAACGAACAAAATTACACCAATTCATCAATAAATCATTATCACACTTAAAGTATCAATAGGAAATCAAAATAGATTTTTAAACATGGTAGGAACCAAGTGAGTAAGCAATAGTGGCATCTCTAATCCCCAATCAGTATTCTCAACTAACATCAAAGAATCCTTCCTTCCTAACCTAATTCCATCTTCAATTCTATCATTTCCTCTGCTAGAATAAGATGGAACATCAGCTATATTGATCTAACTGAATATAGAACTCATAAGTGGAAGTGTCATACATATCTACCAAGCTTCCCCAGTAGGAAACTAGCAATCGCCATTACACGTCTAGGGGAGCGTGACTTCACACAGCCCTCCCATGATTCTAGGTTTCGGAAGATAAATGGTGGGAAATAACTCCACCCATCCTTATAGAACTAGGTTCAACACCCTACATCAATCCATATGATACAACTACTATTCTTATAGTCATGTCATAAAACAACCACTCTCAGCAAGTTGTGTATCATGTCAAAACCACACTTACCATAGATCATAGCAATATTTCTAAACACAAATTAATTAATAAGTATAACTTGTATCATATGTTATCTTCTTGATGTCTATGACATCTAAGTTACCTCGTGACTATAGTCATTTGGCTATCACATAGCTCATCAACTTGTAGGTTAGTTCACCAATAACACATATCCATGCATATACATCACAATTCCATATAAGAATCCATCTATGTATTGACATTAATTAAGAAAAGTCTTTTTTTTAATTTTTAACATGCCTTGCATTTGTTATACATTCACAACATAACTTGAACTAGTACCCATATATGAAAATTCCACATTTAAATTTGCATGTTTGAAAAATTTTCATAACTATCATCCTTATGAACATATAACAAATAAATATCAATATGCAACACATAAATAGGTCCAGTTATACACATCTCAAATGTCTATATCAATCTAACTAAGTCCAATTAGTTACTAAGGAATGAATTACTAAGATGAGTAAAATAAAAGTTCTAACTATCTAAGGTCAAAATATGGGGCGTTACATGTCCAACAGTGACCAAAGACTCGACCAAAATGTGTTGAGGAACCTGTAGTCTCGATCGGAGATGATGGTCTATGGTATCCCAAAATGGACCCACACTCATTCGAAGAAGAGCCTGGAAATATATTATGTTTTGATGCTCTTCTTGTAGGCTGTGAGAATGGTCATCTTCGAAAATCGATCAACCACCACAAATACGCAATCATTTCCTTTCTTGGTGGATGCAAGGCCAGACATGTAATCCATCGACATGGATTCCCAAGGCCTCTCGTGAGTAGGAAGAGGGGTTTATAAGCCTTGATTCTTGATGGATGGTTTGGAAATGATACAGGCAGTGCAAGATCTGATATACTTGTTGACGTCATGTTGAATTTTTAGCCAATAAAAATGTTTTTGTATAATGGCCACAGTTTTCTCCATGCCAAAATGTCCTTCCATCCGACTATAGTGAGCCTCCCAAATCATCTTTTCATGCTCTCTTGCAGGAACACAGAGGTGGTCCAAATGGAATAATAGTCCATCTTGAATGTGAAAATTGTTGACATTCACGCATGTACCCAATAGTTGATAGGTGGTGGCCAAGTCAGGATCTTGTTGATAAAGTTGGGGGCACTCATAAGCTTCATGCCCATAGGAATGGAGCACGGTGGTGAGTGCAGCCATGGGAGGTCAACTGAGGAAGTCAGTGACACGACTTTTTCTCCCTTTATTATTCTTGATGTTGAGATGGAACTATTTCATGTATGTGGACCACTTTTGATGGAGGTCTTTTAGAAACTTCCTCTACGTATGTATGAACTGCAGAGGCTTGTGATCAATGTGGATGATTGTCTCCTTTCCCAGAATGTAATGTTTCCATTGATGGTGGGATTATACAATGGAAAACATTTCCTTTTCATAGGTGGGGTATTTCTGGATGGTATCTGAGAGTGTCTCACTATGTTATGCTACTGGATGATCGTGTTGGGTGATAATTGCACCTACAGCATATTTGGATGCATCAATCTCAATATTGAATGGTTTTTGTAGATCAGGTAAGGAGAGTATTGGATTTGAGCACAAGCGATGCTTCAGATCATCAAATGCTCGTTGTTTTTCCTTCCCCCATGCAAAATTTCCCCTTCCACCACCCTTGGTCACTTGTTTGAGGGCCCATGCAATATGGTAGAAGTTGGCAAGTCCCAAGAAGATTCGAAGCTTGGTTAGTGCAGTCAGGGATGGCCAGTCATGAATGATTTGGATATTCATTGGATCCACATGTACCCCAAGCTCATCAACAATGTATCCCGAATATTGGACCATGTTCATTCCAAAGGAGCATTTTTCCAAGTTGGCATATAGCTTGTGTTGCCGCAAAGTGCTCAAAACATGTTGAATTTGTTGCATGTTCTCCTCCCAATTGTTGTTGAAGATGATGATTTCATCTAGATATACCACCACAAAAGAGTTTGTGAAGGGTCTCAATACATCATCCATAAACCTCATGAAATTTGTTGGTGCATTTTTTAAGCCAAAGGGCATGACCAGCCATTCAAAGAGACATTATTTAGATTTGAAAGTTGTCTTCCATACATCAGTCAGTTCAATGGGAACCTGGTGGTAGCTAGAATTTAGGTCAATCTTGTTGAAGAAATTTTCCCCCTTGAGTTGGTCAATAAGGTCATCAATTTGGGGAATTGGGTATCGGTTCCTGATTGTGATTTTGTTTAATTATATGTAATCAATGTAGAGCCACCAAGTCTTGTCTTTCTTCTACACCAGTACAATTGAGTTGTCGCAAGCAGAGGAGTTGGGTATGATGTGCCCCTTTTGAAATAGCTCTTGGATCTAACGCTTGATTTCGTCATTTTCCATCAATGAGCGACGATAGAATGGTCCATTAGGCAGAGGTGCACTGGGGGTTATATCAATTGGATGCTTGACCTCGCAGTGCATCGGTAGCCCGGTGGGTGAGGAGAATATGTCTTTGTACTCTTCCACGATCTCATCCACTTGCTTATGCTTCAAAGAGAGGCTCTATGTAGAGGTCACAGATGTGGCAGCGACCTTCTACTTACTGTGAGCATGGATCACAAATAAGATGAATTTCTCTATCCATGAAATGACCTTAATTCATTTCTTAGAAAAGATTAAAGAAATAGCAGTAGGCAGCACTACCTCTGGTATCATGTACAATTGTCTACCCAAAGTGATAATAACACTACAGGGTATAGACTCATACACAGCATGTCGCTTCCACAAATATGGTTGTCCTAAAGGTACATCACAAAATTCAAGGGGATAAATATCACACAATACCTCATCTTTGAAGGGCTTGATGTCGTAGGGCATACAACATCATTAGCTGACACAAAGATCTCTTCCTTGGCGAAGCCAGTCGATGGTGTAGGGCTCCAGGTGTGATGTCATCAGCAGGTCCAACTTCTTGACAACCTATCCTGAGATCAGGTTCTTCTAATGGCCACTATCAACAATGAAATGAAGTGGAGCCCCCTTTACCCACATATGTGAGTGAAAGAGGCATTCCCCTTCCTCTGGTTCGTCTGGTTTGTTTGGCTGGACTTTAGTGGTATCGACAGTGGCGCTAGGTTTGGCATCGATAATCCACTTCCTTCCTTTTGTATTTGATTCAGAATCTGAATCTGCCTCTGACTCGAAATATTTCAGCTCGGCCACCAGTAACTACTTGGGGCAACATTCTTTGGTGTTGTGCTAAGGGATTTTTTTGTATTCACACCACTTTCACGTGTCCTTCTTCGACTTCTCATTACCCTTATTGGGTTGCAGCTTGGACTGGATGTTCTGAGAGTGGATATATTTTCTCTATCCCTTGCATTGTGGGTTGGGGCCACCTTTTCCCTGCTTCGGCTGAGAGGAATTTGCAGATCCAAACTCTCTCCTCTTCTGCTTAAATTTTTTCTCCATCTTGATAGCATATCTATAATCCGCACCTAATGATGTGATGTCCAAAAAATCCATTTATGTTTGAATGTATCTATGTAGACAATTACGGTATTTGAGCATCGGATGTCATTCAGAGTCTTTGATACCAAATTTGGTGCACAGGGTATGGAAAATATTGGTGAAATACGATATTGTCTGGTCCAAATCCCTCGTATTTCTTCTCATATCTACGCTCATTCTCTACACCGAATCTGATGTGTAGTAACATTTTGCATTGAAACCGAAGGTTGATATGTGTTTTGTGTGTACCCCACCATCTTTCAGGTGTATCTTTTAAAGCAATATCTAATGTCAATAATCTTTTATTTTCCATAACCTCTACCTCAAACTTCATTAAAAATTCTTCTAAATTATTCAAACCACAAAAATTAAGAGTTTATATTACCTTTGTACCAACCCATCTCAGCGTGCATGTCATTTTGGCACACCTCCTGGTAGATAATTCACGTAGTCATTGCTACCAGTTTTCCAGTCTTGTGTCAGAGTCTGAAGAACAAGAACTAATACTCCTCCAACTAAGCATTCAATCTGGAGTTGCATTGATATAATCCTCTTCACACGTGGTAGTTATGTATAGATGATTCACATATTTTGTAAGAATATTGTTTGTTGCAAGTTCAACATATCATCCTCCTTCTGAGGGATCTAATGGCGCAATAGTTTTGTATTCTCCTTATTCAAATATCATCTTCCTTGTCTTCAAATTGATAATATCATGGTTATCAAAACCATGATCTAGACCCAACAGTGTTGGGTATGGCAAAGTGTTGTCCATTATGTAAATGACTTCAAAATCAGACATGGTGCGCACACCATCTAAATCTACTAGAATCCCCTTCAACCTACCAACTGGCACCACTTTGTGCTGATTTTCCTACTTCAACTAAATAGGTTAATACCCCAATTGAGGTTCTCCCATAGCCTCCCATGTCTTCTTTGGAAAAACATTGACTTCAGATCCTAAATCTAGTATAATATACCCCATATTGAAATCTTCTATGTTGGCATTCAATCTAAATTCTCTGCTGGTTCTTCTCTTCTTCCGGACCTGATTTACTCTTTTTAACCCTTCTTCCCTGGGATTACACTTTTCTTAAAAATTATGTAGTATATGTAAGGAATTTTTATCATTCGGCAATTTGATAAAGGCTCCCAAGAAGTTTCTTAAGTTACTTACTTGTTCTGAAGACTACTCTTTGTTGGTATGGTTAAATAATGAAGGCATGGAATACACTGGTATCTCATCTAGTGGATTTGTTCCTAAAGTGGACGTAATGTTTTACTTCAAGATCTCATGTCTAGCTTCCTTGAATATCTCTTTCTCTTTGTGCGTATCAAACTTTTGTTACGGTGTTGTATTCTTCGTTACCCATTGGTACTAGTCCTATTCCTTCTTGGTTGCATCTTCTTGTGTCTTAGCTCCACCTCTAGTAACTATGCTAATATTCTTCATGTATTCTTCTCTATTTTCCACCCCAATCCATTGCACACTCTAATTAGTTTTGTTCCTCTTTTCCTGTATTTTTATCAACAGTGTTGGACAGTCTTATGTTTCATGGTATGTTGCATGAAAATACATACATGTCGTAGGTGGTTGTGGGAAGTCTCTTTCATAATGTTCTAGCTTTTGACAGTTATAAAAATAATTGGTCCTCGACCTCCTCCAAATCCTTTTCCTCCATGACGTCATCCTCTGAAGCCTCCTCTATTTCCCTAATTATCATTGTGCGGTGTGTTATATTGAGGTCCTTTATTATACTATGGTTGCGCATTATTGTCCTACGGTGGTGTTGCACTCTGTTGTGTAGGATTATATTATTGTTGCCCCTGAAATTGGTGCGCATTGTATTGTGGTTGTGCTAGAAACTGTTGTGTGGGATTATATTGTGGTTGTTGCATATTGTTATACTGCGGTTGTTGCACATATTGTCATATTGCATGTTCATCCTACACCTTGTATGTATCTGCAATCCTTTATTTCATCATCTCCAAGGTTCTCCAGTCCTTGTCTTCATGTCCAACTGACTTACAAAATTTACAAAATGTGATCTTCGGTACTATTCGATATTTCTGCACCAAGGGAAATAATAGGGATCATGCCCATGTCTTTTTCAAATTGCACACCATGGTCCTCCTGAAGCTAAATGGTTTTTCATACCTACTCCAATATACTTTGAAAATAATGGGCACTCATTCTTGTGGTGACCTTTTCTCCTGCACATTGTACATCATTCATCATCTCTTTTCTCCTTTCCTTTGTCCTGGTTCAACTGGAATGTTAAGTTCTTCAGCTCTTGCTTCAGCTCTTCCACATTTGTATGGGTATGCTTTTACTCAAGTTGTAAGGTTGCTTGCAGAGCCTTACCTTGACTTTGGAATTTATGTTGTCTCAAAGGATACTTCAAGTGTGGAAACAAAGAATTAACAAACAAATTTCTATGTTGAGTATCAGTAATAGTGTATTTCAACTTACCTTTTAGCCTCTTGAACTTTTGTTCCACTTCTCAAACTGATTCTTCTATTTTTTTCTTGATCTCTATCATTTCATTCATAAACTGGTCTTATGAGCTTAGTGTCGTGTCTATTTCGTCACTTGGATGAGAAAAACAAGGGCACTTACAAGTCTATTTGGGCCTTCTAGACAAGACAGAGGTTAGTGTATGAATTAAACAATCCAAGAACATGAAATAAACAAACAACTAAGCTAGAAACAACTAAGGAAATAACTAAGAAAATAAAATTAAAATGCATAAGAAAATTTGAACCAAAATCAATCAACCAAATTACCAATGATTATGCCACCAATTGATAACTATATTAGTTGAAAAACACCATAGAGAAAGGAGGACTTATGTATCCCCTCTTCCTCCTTGGGATGGATCTTGAGTCCCCTATTTGAGAGCTCTTCTTACAATGATAAACTAGAAAGAAAATGGTGAAGAAATCCAAGCCTATTCCCTCAAGAGCTGAGGTGAATATATTATTGAGATGTTTCTAGAATGCTCCAAGAAGAAAAGAGGTTCCTTGCAGGAGAATAGAGGAAGCATAACAATACTATGAGATTCTTAAATTCTTATTACACCCATGGCCTCCTTTTATAGCATGTATTTCAGGTAATATCCAACTGGTCTTTCGTGTGAACAAGGGGCCCTTTAGGGCACCCTTAGGTCTTTGACTAGCCCCTCATTCAGATTCAGCTCGGATTTGAGGGTCAAATCAAGTTGGGAGCTGGTACAGAAGTGGGTGGGGGGGCGACAAGAACCATAAATGTGTTTTTCATAGGAGTGTGTGGCTTTTCTCATACACAGTCGCGCATATGGAGCATTGTGTGGTCTACGGGATTTTTTAGCCCGCGCACTATGCGCACGATTCCTTTAGTGTTTCAGCGAATGTCAACTTTTTGACCAGTTGTGTTAAATGACTAATCGGTAGGTGCAGACACTAACAGATCTCCCTAGATCCACTTGGATCTAGAACAAAACAGGACAGGACATGACTCTTTCCCTAAGTTTTGATCATTGAATTAGCTAGTAGGAAGGAACAAGTAACATACCTTAGTATTTCTTCCTAGGGTCTTTGTTGCTCCCACTTCGCTCTGGTGCTCTCGTGAGGTCAAGACCAATACAACACAAGCCAACCAAAGTGAAGATAGCAAAATATATTCAACTGTCAACTTATGTGTATGATCAAGGAATTACACAATAAAGTGAGAATGACTTTATGGGAAAGGGACATGCCACTGCATCATATTAATCGAAAGTAGAAGATTACAACCTGGTCACCTTGATGTCGCAAGCTCCCTTTCGGTGGCTCTTGGATCCAACACACACACTTTCTCAATCCTTGTATGAAGAAGATCAAATCCTCTTGATAGACTTACTAGAGTCTCCAAGCTCATGTTCAAGCTAAGTCCTTCACACAATTCTTTCACTAATTCTCCAATGAATATTGCTTAACCTTTTCCATGAGAATTCCATCAATATATAGAAGATAATGAGATGGTTACTTGGATAAGAATGATCCCACAATATCAGGGAATCCAGTACAAGGATAACCATTCGAATGCCAACCCATTCTTCTAGAAGATTCCCTTCTAGAACCATCGAGAATTCACCTTTTTCCAAGCTTTAGAGAAGGTTCGCACCCTAGCTATGTTGCACAGTGCGAGAAGTTCGCACCCTAGCTTAAAGCAGCCTACGAGAATGGGTCATTCTCGCACCCTGGGTTATTAGCAACCTGCGAACTCGCTTCAAAAGTAAGTTTTCTGGGAAGAGATGAATGTCACTTTTCTCAGGAGAAAGTTCTTATGAGGAGCCTGAGTACACCATCATCAATACACCATCATGATGACCAAAATCATGGGTAACAGAATGCCCCCCAAAGTATGAGGCCAGAACCAGTGACAGCCGAAAGAATTTGTAAACTGCATGTGTGTGTCAGAAACTAGGAGCGCACCTAATCGGAAACCTGCGAACAACGAAGCATCTGCAGAATATCATATATATTAATTCTGAGGTAGGCATTCCCATACTCAAATCACAGACAGATGACATTGTAGACATAGGTCATGGCCACCAATCATACAATGTGGATCCATGCCATCAAAATATAGCATAGCCACCAGGAATACACTGTGGATCTATGCGAGAAAATTCAAATTAAGATGACATAGCCACGAGACATACAAAGTTGATCTATGTGTCGCAAATTATACATACTCCATCGCAACCTGGACAAAGAGATGATATCCAGAATCTTCAATCTCGTCGCCCAAAAGTACGAATCTAACCATGTGATTACATGTGTTGAAGTCGAACATGGCAGAAACCACTTGATTACCGGTCATTGATGAAACCGTTAACAAGTGAGAGGGAAATCACCATTGATGTCAATGACTCCCAAGGTACTCTAGTACAATCCATCGAATGTGAATGAATGAGTTGAAGTCAAACATTTGACGGAATCTTTTGATCAGGGGTCAATGATGTAAACCCACTGTCGAAAGCGAGGAAACCTGCCATTGAGGCATGCAAGTTCCAAGGTACCAAAGAATTTCTAAGTCTTGTTTCCAGATAATGAGCTGAAGTCGACGGAAAAAAACTCATCATGGGAGGGCCTTGATGTATCCCCCATCAATGACATGAAATGAGTAACAGATTTTGAAGGTGAAGCAAAGTATGATGTAAATTGAACTAGACACAGGGAAGGCCAACACGGAGAGAATGGACAACTGTATATGGCCGACTCAATAGAGGTTTCAGATGAACTTCTCTTGAACATATGAATGACACGACCAATGATTTGGCAGCATTGACTCAAAGACAACACAGAGTATGACCTTGTAGTAAATCGAATGAGAGACAAATGGATTTCCCAAACCAGCTTCAAATATAATGAATAGGAGGTGTCATGTTCAAGAGCGACACTTGCTGCCAATCAATATGAAGATGAAAACATATCCCTTTCCCAAATTTTCCCCCACCATTTCTAGCGAGTACCTATTTATTTTTACGCAAGCTTGAGGAGGATAACATATGCTTGTTGATATAAGCTTATCCTTCGGATAAGTCCTTCGGAGTATGCTTAACGAACCCTAGGAAGGAGTGGTTCAGTCCCATTACGGGTCTGTCATTGTTTGTTTAACGAGTCCAGAGATAGAAAAATCGAAGGTTTTTCATGATTATAGAGTCTGGAAAAACACTTAAAAGAGAAATCTCTCAGTTCCTTTTTCATAAAATAGTCTGATGAGACCGAAAAAGAGATAAATTATCACCCACCAGACGCTTTCTTCAAATACTTTATCGAGCGTGAAAATAGCAGGGTCGCTCGGCTATCTTTTCATGTTTAGAGAGTATGAAAAGAGCTTAAAGAGGACTCCAGGGGGTTCCTTTTTCATATAACCTTGTTGAGCCAGAGAAAGTGATAAAAGTATGCTCGATCGCATTCTCATGTATTTTCGAGCGTGAGAACGGACAAAGACCAAGCTCGAGGTTTTGTGCAAAAAACCATGAAAAACAATCAAAACATACGATGAAAAAGAAAAAATATGTCTGCATCCCTGTATATGAACATCGAAGTCGTTACGCCTGCAAAAGTTACACTCAAAAGGGAATTAGGGATTAGGTTTTAATCAATAAATAATTGTAAAAAATTCAATAACATGGTAAAAGTAAATATAAAGAAGTAAAACTCTTTTTACCATATCATTTTCACTTTTCACTATTTGAGCCCAAAAACCCCTCTTTTACCCTCGAAATTCGGTGTCAGATTGTAGGAGTTATGAGCATCCATTCGACGAGCCATCAGCAACAGTGAGGTAGGCTCTTTGTACTCTACTCTTTCATGGTTTAAATTTTCATTTTCATTAGTTAAAACACATTTTTTGAGTTTGTTTTGTGAGCCATTCTTGCACTCAGCCATTCTCGTAGGTGGGCTACACGGGACCTGCGATAATGGGTCATTCTCGCAGGTGAGCCCACAGCAGCCTGTGAGGTTCTTGCACTGTGCCTAAAGGGCACCTACGAGAACCGTAAAGCATAAAAAAAAATTAGAGTTTTTCTCAATGAAAGAAAACCAATTTGTGAGTAGAGTTATTAATCTTCTTTTTGTGCTTCTTATGCAGGTGTTTGGCCATCAAAATGGTTCTTGAATGGCGTGAAAGGGAGCATGAAGAAGATAATTCCATTATCGAAAATCATCCACCCACTATTGCCTCTTTGAGAAACTGTGGTCTTCTAAAGTAATTTCGTATCCTGGGCATGAGGGCCCAAGTCAGGTTATTAGAGTACCTTGTGCATATGTGGGATCTCGATCAGCAGGTATTCCATGTAGGGGTCCACACACTGTCCTTAGATATTGAGGACATTTACTTCTAGACTGGACTGTTACGGCGTGGGTACCACGTGAGCCTGACTGGTAGCAGAGGTGGTCGGCTTCCCATGAGTGAGTATTGTCGCTTACACTGTGTTCCTAGGACATAGAGGAAGAAAGGGAAAGTAGTTATTTGGGGAGTACGGGATTTGAGCCTCTGCACTAATTTGTTCACCATTACATGTATGTTTGGGAGCTCTGCTCCTCACATGGTTCTCCAGAGTTACTTTCAGTATGCCATAGAGTGTACTGAACCTCGGGT
The DNA here is from genome assembly GCA_009831015.1 of Picea engelmannii. NCBI lineage: Eukaryota > Viridiplantae > Streptophyta > Pinopsida > Pinales > Pinaceae > Picea > Picea engelmannii. The sequence continues at coordinate 601,371 of ML779853.1, forward strand.
TTTTAACTAGGCAGATGTTGTGCTTCGTAGCATGAAAAGGCAGTTGACCAAATGCAGACGAGGCAACCTGAAGCAATTTGGGTACGGGTCTTTGTTAGTGTCCTTCTTCCTCAAGAGGGTTCCATTACTAAGGCTACAAGTTGAGTGGAATTTACCGGCTCCCAGGGATCTAAGAATGCTAAGATGGTGTCAGCTCATGGCCCGGCACGTAGCTGGACCAATAATCAAGTATGATGATACCTTCTTTGACTGGTTGCGACCACAAATGTTGATGGTCGACGATTATGCTGATGCCGGGTTGGATTTTCGAGGATATCCGGACTTAGTCCTGTCGGAGGATGCTCAGTGGGGGGAACTTGGTAAGAAGTACACAATTTTTCTTTTTAATTGTTTTTGTGAATTTCATCATATGCAAATGTTTTTTTTATATATATGTTCGTCCAAAGACTAAATACAAAATTCGTTTTTTGATGACACAGATGTGGGACCTTACCGACCTCCTGGTACTTCTCCCATTCAGCGGCGAGGAGAGGTGGTGTCAGTGCCACAATGGGACGCCGAGGATTATCAAGCAGTGGAACAAAACCTAGAGGGTTTGACAGTAGATATTCCGTATATGCCTCTTGGAGAGGTTCCATGACGTTATCAGTGTCACATAGTAGGAGTGTCAGAGTCCATAGGTTGACTGCTCCATAGGGTTTCCTAGGCAGTCATATGTTACCGTGAATGTCATCCATGACATTATTTTGTAGAAACTATGAGCTTCAGATTTTGACATTTTGGTCTTCGGACAAAACTTTTTGTAAAAAACTCGTTTGATCGTTATATATACATATGGCTTCTACCGGTTTATCTTGTGTTGTGTGAAAATTTATGTGATTGATTTATAAATGATCCAAATGTCTGTCTAATACATAGTTACCCAATGCATCAGTTAATGTATTTAGACATCTAGGAATATGTTGATATTCAATATAATCAAAATAACATTCCAAGAGGCGAATTCACAAATACACCCGTAACAAAGTAGGACTTAGAATAGTATAGACATTACTTAATTGTATTACTACAAACTGTGAATCGAGTCGCACAACCAAATGACGGATTTCGAGTGAGATAGCATCAATCAATAATTCGATAATGACGCTATACTCCACAATATTGTTGGTCGCATGGCCGAGACACACACCTCGTAAGGAGACAAGTTCATTTGTAGGGGCGTAAATTGCCCATGTAGCGGAAGCAAGATTCTGAGTACTACGGCTAGCACCATCAGCAAAGCCAATATAGGGTAGCGAAGACTCTGACATCTAGAAATCAAACACAATATCACATAAGAGCAGAGACCATATAACGACGAAAGAAAGCTATAGTAACACACAAAATTATGATACAATAAAAATACAAGTACTCGTGCACAGATGATTTTATGCATAGTACTTCTTCAAGTACAACCCATTCATGGGTTCACTCAAAGGGATACCATCGTAATCTACTAACTCATAAGCTCCTTTTTCCAAAACTTGTCGAATGATATAAGGACCTCGCCACATGGCTTCGAATTTTCAAGCTCATAGCATATCTCGATCTTGTTCATAAAGGAGAATGAGATCTCCTTCGGAGAAAACGCGAGGCTTGACATGTTTGTCGTATTGGGCCTTGACACGTTTTTTTTTAGCTTCTATGACTAGGGTAGCATCGCGTCGAGTTTTGTCTAATCGCATAAGATACAATAGACGTTCTTCCTCAACATAAGTGTTTGGTAGGAGTTTAACAGCTAGTTTTAAAGAGGGTATCTCGCATTCAATCAGGAGAATGGCTTCCAAACCATAGACTAACCGGAAAGGTGTAAACCCAGTAGCGGACTTGACGGATGTCCAGTAAGCCCACAATGTCGAAAACAACATTGTGTGCCAACTTGTTTTGTGAATCCCTATCATTCGTCGGAGAAGAGTTATGAGAAATTTGTTAATTTCTTCGACCTGGCCATTGGCTTGTGGGTAATAGGGTGTTGAGTTATCATGGCGAAGACCCAACTTTTCAGTAATTTCGGACATCATGAAGTTTCTAAAGTGGCTATCGTGATCAGTGATGATAGCTTGGGGAACACCAAAACAAGCTATGACATTATTAAAAATGAATAATGTTGCGGTCTTTTCAGTGTTGTCAAATGTCGGCATCACCTCGGCCCATTTCGTAAAGTAATTGATGGCTACAATAATGTATCCATGCCCCCCAGCCGAGTGAGGGTGACATGTCATGAAATCGATGCCCCATTTTACAAAGGGACCAATGGAGACAGGGTGAAGAGGAGATGGATGTGACCGTATCTTGTTATTATAGGTCTAGCAAGCATGGCATTTTTGAACAGCGATTATGCAGTCGTTAAATAAAGAAGGAAAAAAATACCCTACTCGTAAGATCTTCTGGGTAGTAGCATACCCAAACATATGACCATGACAAGCTCCAGAATGGAAGTCATTCAAATCTTTCTCGGCTTCGTCGAACGTTAGACAGCGTCTAAAAATAGATTCAATCCCCCGACGATAAAGAGTATCCCTCAAAATAATATATTGACAGGCTTGATAGCATATGCAACGTCAGTCAATACTAGACAAAGTTGGCCAGAAAGTCTGGGTTTGGAGATATATAATGATATCACCATACCAAAGATCATCAGTGCGGATAAGGAAAAGAGATTCATCAGGTAATGAATCAACTGCTACATTTTCCGTTTCAGAATAGGGAAAGTCGCATATCAACTCAGCAAAGACTATGAACTTCTTAGACTTGGCGTGTTCGAATTCCAAGTCAAACTCCTAGAGTATCACAATCCATTTGGAGTATTTTCCCCTTAGCAATTGACGTGTGAGAATGTGTTGCATAGGGTTGCAGTTGGAAATAACTATAGTCTTGCGCTAGAGGATATAGTGTCGGAAGTGTTGGATGGCTTGGACGGTAGCCAAGGCCAGTTTTTCGACATGTAAATACTTGATTTCAGTAGGAGTTAGACTTTGAATCAAGTAGTAGATAACATGTTCGTCATTAGCATCATCCTCTTGGACGAGAACCATACCAATGGTGTAATCTGAGGCAGCAAGGTAGAGGAAATAATCGCGACTGTAATCAGGGGGAAAGAGAAGCAGAGCATGCGTTAGGGATTGTTGGCGATGGTATCCCAGACGAACTCTGAACCATTTTTTAAGAGCCGCGTAAATCCACGAGTTATCTCGGCATAATTTGGGATAAAATGACGAAGAAAGTTTGCTTTCCCCTGCAAACTTTGTAACTAGCGAAGTGTAGAAGGAGGAGGGAAATTAAGGATCACCTCAACCTTTAAAGGATCCACCCAGATCCCTTGACGTGAAACGATAAAACCTAGAAGTCAGTTGGATTCCACGTAGAAAATGCACTTATGAGGATTCAAATGTATATGGTAGAACCGACAGCGGACGAAAATGGCTCGGTGGTGGGTTGGATGATCCACTTGGTGCATTGAGTGAGCAGGTAAATCGTCCAAATATGGTTGTATGATGTGCTTGATATCATGGAAATCATAAGACATAGCGCGTTGAAAATTTACACCAGCGTTCTTGAGACCGAAAGGGAATTTCCGATAGGCAAAAGTACCCCAAGGACAAATAAAAGCGGTCTTATGTTGATCCTCGGGAACAATGTTGATTTGATTATATTTGGAGAAACCATCCATGAGAGAGAAGGTTTCACTTCGACGCAATCGTCGACCATTTGATCGATGAAAGGGGTAGGAAAGTTGTCTTTGGGACAAGCTTTTTTAATATCCCTATAATCAACGCATACACGAATTGTGCCTCGTTTCTTGTCGATCGGGAAAAGATTGGAAACCCAGTCTGTGAGAGCCACAGGATAAATAAAGCCGGCTTTAATAAGTTTCTCGACTTCAAGTTTGATAGTAGTCGCTTTACGTGGGTGAACTGGACGAAGGCGTTTCCGGATGGGTTTAGCGTCGGGGTATGTCTTTATCTCATGTATCACAATCTCAGGGTTGATACCCAGCATTTCTTCGTAGCTCCAGGTGAAGATGTCACGAAACTCTTTGAAAAGGGATGTGTAGGTGACAATTTCGTTAGAAGAACACGAAGCTCCAATATGGACATTTTCGAAAATCCCAAGTTTGAAGGATATGTCGAGGGGAATAGTGGGTGAGATATTTCTTGAGTTCCCTTCAGAAAACACATCATGTGTGGACTCGGGAACGGTTGAGATGACGACAACGGTCGACGGGGTCAAGATCCGTTGATATTTCTCAATGGTATGTTGCTCCAGAAAGAGGATGGAATGATGATGTCCATCGTCCCAAGGGGTGTCTTCCATGACAAACATGATCATTTCGTCAGTGGGAAAAATGACACAAAAAGGATCAGGAGACAACTCACCAAGAGAGGGGGTAGAGGGGGTTGTCGATTGAATGGCCTGATAGGCAGATTCGACCGGACTTAACGGCATTTCGTCATTGTAATGAAGATGATCTAAAAGTTCAAGTACTATCCAGGGGTCGTGAGACGCGGGAATTTTATGAATCGAGGTGGAGATCATGTTGATTGAAGCAATAGACAAGCATGGGCAATAGACGAGCATGGAACATCGGGTGGTGGAATGGGGAAAGTAACCATTAACGAAGAGTCTTTTAGAAGGCCTACATTGAGATTCTCATAACCTGGTGGGGTTTTAGCGATGAACGGTACGTTTCCAATATGAATATCGGAATTAAAGAAGGCTAGTTGGTCGACGGTGATGACCTTCCCTTGATGTGGGAAACGTACCACACAAAAAACGGTCGACACAACTGCGTGCATGGAATTGATCCAGCTGTGGCCAAGCAGAAGATTGTAATCAAGGGGAGTGTCAAAGACTTCCACTTCGACTTGGATCGTTTTTCCTTCTAACGTAATGGCCAACGAAGGAAGGACATTGTAGGGCTTAAAATAGGAGCCGTTGAAGGCTTTGAGAGTGTTCTTGGATTCATTCAAAGAAGGAGATCCAATGGCTTTCTAGCAAGCAAGAGACATAACACATGTCGAGGCACCCTCATCGATAATGGTTTGGCAAATTTTTTTGTCAGAGACAATCACTTGGATATAGAATGCGAGTTAAGGGGGTAACTTGGGAATGTGATATTCCAAGTCAAATATTATTAAATTCATATCTGTCGGGTCGATTCCACCGATATCTTTCAACAGTGCCTTCTGTTTTGTTGGAAAACTTTGAAGGACTTCAAGGGTTGACATCGCAGAAGGTTCTTGGGCCAGATCTCCAACAATGTTGTAGTTCTGGGCAGCACGAGCATGACGATTGAAAGCCAATTTTTGAACGACGCCCTTTGGGGGGGGTCGAAGAACTGTGTCGAGGCTCGATCATTCACGATGAAGAGGACCGTTGGTAGGTGGAGTCGCGGGAGAGGGTTGTACCAAGGAAGGCGGTAGATCATCAACCTTCTCTTTAGAGGGAGAATAATCTTTGGCTCGAGTAGTGAGTGCAACGTCGCTCTGCTTTGAATTGCCAGTACACATCAATACATAAGATGTAGTAGAAGATGAGGGTTGGTCATGAATGACCAACTGAGCCTGTTGTTGAGATGGGAAGGGTTGGGACAAAACGGTCAGAGCAGGTGGTTTTGGAGCTCCTTGAAGGAACTTAGTGACCTTGGCGCGTCGTGGACAATCCTTCGTGTATTGATCATCACCACAGATAAGACAATGGTATCGAGGTTTGCACTTATCTTGATCATCAACAAGTGTAGTTTTGGTTCACTCTGCTTGAGAAGTATTTTTGTCCTCTTTATTCTTACCTCTTCCCTTTTTGGATTTGTTTTTACCGGATGGGGTAGATTGAACTGCATTTACCTCAGAAGTCTTGCTGGTGGGAGGGGCAGTAGACAGAGCATTTTGAACATTAGAAGAAGCAGGTTTAGGGTTTGTTCTTGAAGTGGAATGTGGTTGGGCCTGGAAAGTGCCAATCACACCGTCGGCTACATGCGAAGTAGCTGGAGTAGTTGAAGTGGCAGAAGTGGAAGGATGAGGTAAGTCAGGTAGTAAGTCATAAAGGGTACCCATTTGTGAGTAAACGAGGTCCATATATTGAGCACGAATTATGGCCTGTTCTTCTGTGACTACTCCACCCATGGCGATGTCACGACCGATGTCATTCACAAATGATTTTGTGAACCATTCTGCCAACAACTGATTGGGGAGTTCGAGTTTAATGAGACATCATCTCCGTCGCCACTCATGAATGTGATCAGATATATGAGTGGCTTTGTTTTGTTTGAAAGAAGTCAAAATCTCGGTTCCCATGTCATAACAAATCGGTAACTGGTAGTGTGTGAGGAAATCCATAGCTAGGGTGTTGAATTCAGAGAAGAAACCTCGTGGCAATTCTATATACCACTTCGCAGCATAACCTATGAGGGTTCGTTGAAAAAGACGTAAACGAATAGAGTCATCCATCAATGAGTTAGATTAACACCATAGATGAAAATTCATAATGTGATTATTCGGGTCCTCTCCCGCTTTGTCATCGAATTTAGGAATGTCTGATGGTAGCTTGGCTGGTATAGCAAGCCATTGGGGAGAGTGACGAATTGGATCATTTAAAAACCTTGACAAATCTGGAATATCCAAAGTGGCTATGAATGGTAACTATCGATTCACCTGCGGGTACTAGTGGCTTTGGGGAGGAAGCCTCATCGGCAAACCAGTAGGACCATAAGCAGTCTACATATAATGTGAAGACCCAGGCAGATTCAGTGGTGGTTGGATAGGATAGTAGCTCATAGGATTGTACCCTAGAACAGGCACTTGAGTTTGAGCATTCGCCCCCCAAATGGGGTTGAACATACATGGATATGGTTGGCCCATACTAGGGGGTATCACAGACACAGTCAGAAATTGCTGCCCCCCGGTCGATTGAGGAGGATGTTGTATCAACTGATTCCAATACTGGGCCAAGGAGGGAAGTATGTTTTGCCCATAAGGTGGGGTCAGTCCTCCTATCGAAGGTGGTGTTCCAATTGGGGGTTGTGTTCCAATTGGGATTTGTGTGCCAAAAGGAATTTTCCCACTGAGAGGGAGTTGAGTCATACCACCTTGGTGAAATTGTCCACCGACGGGAATCCGGTAATTTGGTGTGAATGACGGAATAGTGCCACTAGGATTAAGACTGCCAGTAGAAGATGAAGAAGGTCCTCCAAAATTAAATTGAGGGAGTGTTGGAATAAAACTGGGAAGAGAGTGCCCAGAAGAAGAAGGACCACCAGGAGAGCCGGATGGGGTTTTCGTAGGAGTGGGAATGGAAGCATTCAATGCACAGTATCTAGGTGGTAGTGTCAGAGTGACGTTCGGCGTATGCGGTGTGCTGATGGGAGCGACACTAACCACAGTAAACCTAGTTGGAACACTCGTAGTATCAGTGTGATGGGCCATTTCGATAGGGACGCTAAAGTGATAGGCGGTAGTAAACGGTATTGTCTCTGGACTAGATATTTCGGAAATCACAGGTGGGGTGATTTTGGAAATCACAGGTGAGCCTAGACCAAAAAGGTCCCGTCGAAAAACGCCTGTAGACCAAAAAAGATCTTGGCCTTCAATTCCTGGAAAGGGTCCAACCGGTGATCCAGAAGAGGTAACAACTAAGTATCCGAAAGAATTCAGTCGCATAAACAGTCACTCAAAATCAGGGTGAAGTCGAAATTCCTCTCGAGTATTGGTGATTTGGAAATGTTCGAGAGAGTCAGTTCATTCCACTTGTGGCATGTTGACGACCGGGACTTCACTTTGCTGAGGAGAGCCCTCAAGTGAACTTGTAGGCAAGGGTTGAGAACCTTCCAGATGCTCTGGAGATAAACCATGCATTCTACGTGAATGACATGGAGGAGCTATTGTAACCGAGTGACAAACTTTAAGAAGAAAATCTTATGGTCAACTTTGATAAACAAACAACACGCGCTAGTAAACAAAATCTAGGAAGAAACACCAAGTAAACAAGACCTTCTAATTCCAAAGTCACTAGTTGGTGATGAAATCCAATGTCGCAACAACGAGACGAGAAGAGGCTGGGCTAGGGTGGAAAAGTTACACTGACGACCTGCTTAACGGACTTACACCCTAGTGCAAGCTCCCACACATAATCATGGGTATACCCTCCAAGGAGCCCGAGTGAGTTTGGTCAACGTCGATTCCAGGTACCATGAAGACTTTCCCCTCCACAGTCACCTCGTGTAAGAACCTAGAAAGATAGGCCACTAAGGTTACCACTGACAAAAATAAATCCTGTGGGGACAGTCGACAGTCCAATCCACACGCAAGGGCAAGGTATCTAGCCTGAAATCAACTCAAAAGTCTTCCACTCATCATTGTGGGTATACCTCCGAGTGACCCCCGTAATATGTGCAATCTCTACACCGATATCAACACAGCAGGGTGAGTAACTTTGTCAATATCAATGCGACCTTGTGTTTGACCCTTGTGTGAGAAGGGCTTCCCAGGACAAGATGTTGTAAATGGAATTTAACACTCCTTAACACAAGATGCTATTGTGTGTTTTTTTCTTTGGAGAGTGTATCTCTCTTCCTATTCCAAAGTGCTAGCCTAGCTAAATGTTGGTGTAATAGAGACCTAGAAAAGAGTTACTAGTTAAATTTTACAATTGCGCAGTGTTATTAGGGGTTGTTGTTACTCGAAGGAAGTGGAGATGAAACTGATGTTGTATAAGACTCTGACCCAACGATGCATGGATGAGAATGAAATATATCAATTTTCGTTCAATGAATCCTATGTATGGGAGGGAGAGACAAGTTTTCTGGATCAAACTTTGAACTACAAGACATAATTTCCTTTAAAATGAAATTGGAACAAATCACGCAAGAATAACAATTCTCTATTGTTTCTTTTTCAATAATTTCAACAATTGATTTTGAATACTTTTGAGGATGAAAATGATTTGAAAGAAAAAATGTGTGTTCACTTTTCAAAAAGGACCCACACCATGATGGTGAGAGTACAGAAAATCAAAAAACCAATGAACAAGCAATACATAAAAAAAAACCAAACCACTCTTTCAATGGAAACAAAAATAACAAGCAAACCAAACTAGTCTTTTCAATTGCATAAGAAAAGTGATCTTTCCAAGAATAAGCAAATGATAAATACAAAGAATCTCAACTTTCAACCGATCGTCGGTCCTTAACCAAACAAGCACACTTAGATTCCAAAATCAGAGAGTATATCTTTGCCGAGAAAAGTCAAGAAACGAAATTCAAGAAAAAGTGACAGGAAGAGCCTTTGAAATCCTAACACTGTTTGTGCACAAGAATGAAGACAAGAAAACATCAACCAATGGTCCAAGAAACTCTTTTTAGGCACCTAAACTGATATGGGCAGCTAAAGATGAAAAAACTCAAATCCAAAATTTTGAAAAAGAGGGTTCGCAGGCCAGAAGTATTACACAGTGCGAGAATAGGTGATTCTCGCAAGTGAGCTTTGAGCAGAGTACGAGAACCTCGCACTGAACCTAAAAGCAGGGTGCGAACTCAGTATATTCTCACAGGACACTGTGGAGTGCAGTGTGAGAATGTCTGAAAGTAATCCATTTTTTGGAAAAAGACACAAAATTTGAAGAGGCCTCTAGACCCAGAGGGTCTATGAGGGTATCCTAAAGACTCATAGATTGATATGAATGGAGAAAGGTAAGGAAAGATAAAATGGCTAAGGAAAAATACCAAATACCACAAAGAAAATGGGTTATATCCCCAGTGGAGTCGCCAATTTTGTTATCGGACTAATCGGTAGGTGCGGACACTAACAGATCTCCCTAGATCCACCTAGATCTAGAACAAAACAGGACAGGACATGACTCTTTCCCTAAGTTTTGACCATTGAATTAGCTAGTAGGAAGGAACAAGTAACATACC
>ML779853.1:611366-622157 GCA_009831015.1 Picea engelmannii
CAACACAAACCAACCAAAGTGAAGATAGCAAAATATATTCAACTATCAACTTATGTGTATGATCAAGGAATTACACAATAAAGTGAGAATGACTTTATGGGAAAGGGACATGCCACTGTATCATATTAATTGAAAGTAGAAGATTACAACCTGATCACCTCGATGTCGCAAGCTCCATTTCGGTGGCTCTTGGCTCCAACACACACACTTTCTCAATCCTTGTATGAAGAAGATCAAATCCTCTTGATAGACTTACTAGAGTCTCCAAGCTCTTGTTCAAGCTAAGTCCTTCACACAATTCTTTCACCAATTCTCCAATGAATCTTGCTTAACCTTTTGCATGAGAATTCCATCAATATATAGGAGAGAATTAGATGGTTACTTGGATAAGAATGATCCCACAATATCAGAGAATCTGGTACAAGGATAACCATTCGAATGCCAACCCATTCTTCTAGAACCATCAAGAATTCACCTTTTTCCAAGCTTTAGAGAAGGTTCGCACCCTAGCTATGTTGCACAGTGCGAGAAGTTCGCACCCTAGCTTAAAGAAGCCTGCGAGAATGGGTCATTCTCGCACCCTGGGTTATTAGCAACCTGTGAACTTGCTTCAAAAGTAATTTTTCTGGGAAGAGATGAATGTCACTTTTCTCAGGAGAAAGTTCTTATGAGGAGTCTGAGTACACCATCATGATGACCAAAATCATGGGTAACAAGTTGTATAGTTTTTTCCCTTTGTAAATGTATTTTTGGTGTTGTAGGTGAACTAATAGGTGTTTGGAGATGTTGTATTCCTGCAACCATTTGCATGTAACGTTGCGGACAAAATTTCAGTGATAACAGATGCCCCTTGATGTGTGAGGTTAGGAGCATACATATAGCCAAAATACATCAATGTTTATTCTACTGAGAGTATCATTGTAAGGAAGAGTGATGAGAGGAACTGTGAGAGAGATCCGTTAGAGGGAGAGGGAAAACTATGGGAACCAAACCTTTCTCTAGTTGGAGAAATAAAATCTGTATACAAACGAGGCGAGCATAACCCATGCTCATGTCATGTAACACAAAAAGCTAAGACAGTAATTGAATTTGTATGTTTATGTAGATAACTGCAACACCCTCCGGGGCGGTTTGATAACGGAAGATGACAATTATGTTGGGGAACATACTCTGAAAAAGAGGCAATGACGCCTGTAAGAAGTGTCAATGACTCATAAGCATTGATGGCCTAACAAATTCATAGGTCTTCGGCTAGTATAAAACAACTGCAATAGTCGCATAGTAAGACCCACCGTAACATGAGATTGTATTGGAGTCAAATGTTAGGGTGGTCAACGACAGTAGAGAGAAATGATGGTTCTCTCTATTCCATTTGAGACTCCTCATTGTAAAAGTAATGAAAGTCAAGATATTTTTGCCCTTCTAGAAATGGTGTTGATGTCAATAGAAAGGGAGACACGACTCCAAGAAGCAAAGGGCTTCATGGAATCCACTATATAAAATTAGGAACTGATAGGTAACATGACCGAAGTCAAGATGCGGTGAGACTCAAGACTTCCCTTGGTTGGGGATATATGTGAAGGATGATTGGCAGCAACCGTGAAACTGGATCTAGTGTCAGGGGGACGACTAGACATGGGGTTAAATTGTGCCAAAGGCATGAGAAAGTGGAAAAACTCTGAGATTAGGGGTACATGGACTGTAGGATACTCGGGGTTTATGTAAGATGTCAACATGAGTATAGGATAGTGAATTCTTCAACCAAGGGCGACATGGGTTTCTTTGCCGAAAAAAAGAAGGTCGTTAAGGGAGACAACAAAAAGCTATGTAAATGTTGGAAACAAAGGCTCTTTACAAATACCAAATAAATAAAGAATAATTTGGGATGAGTGCACAGATACATAAATGGGTGCCCCAGTGTAGGATGGCATGGCCTGTGACGGCACAAGGTGCGTGGAGAACTGGTGGAGGGTGGGGGCCCCATGGGTGGGTTTCTATATGAGGTAAATGAATGGAGGGCACTATGCATATGGGAAAACTGATTGTGGATGAAATGGAGGGTTAATGATACTGTGGAGGCACAGTCAAAATAGAACCATGACGAGATAACCTGAGAGTCCATTGGGAAAGCTATCAAAATTATGAGAAGGATTTTGTGGTTGATTCTTGGAAATGTGTAAGACTATTGGGACTCCCATCCCTAGGGGGTGAAAGTAGCATGTGTGTCAAAGTGCTAAGGGGGACTATGAATGGAACAACTCATGTGGGAGAGAGTGCTACCTGGTGACAGTACCATAATGCAGTAGAGGTGACAGTACTGCAGCACCGGATGTAGGGACCCTAAAGGTGAATGTCAGAGGTTGGTACTGGGAGATGCAATTGATAATTAGAGGGAATGATTACATGCCGGTGTCAATCATATACCTAAAGGAGCTGCACTAGTTTGTGATGACCAAGTACCTCCACACATTAAAACCGAATACCCGACGTGAAAAATATCTGAAGATAAAGAACATATAACAGTTATTTGATAATTTTGAACATGAGCATGTGTACCTGGACGTGATGTGAGAAAAAATACTCCCCCGAGGCCGAGTACGGATGGTGACCCAGGGAATGTGACTGTGTAGGCAGTGGGATCCTGATCCTGTGGCGGAAGACGGATCGGAAAACAGAGACTCTAAGCTCTTGTAACTAAGTGTGGAAGTTTGGAAAAAGGGACTATATATGGTTGTGGGTCCCACAATGACACCTCATTTGTACCTGTTTTCATAGTGAGTTGATGGGAGGATTTAGAGGATATCGGCAAGAAAAAGTTCTTTCTTTCTTTTGGGAGTTAAAAAATCTAGGTCGTATTTCTAAAGGATGATGATCCATCGAGCAATTTTACCATTAATATGTCGTCGACTAAGCAAGTACTGCATGGGGTTGGAATCTGCCACGACTTTGGTAGTGTGAAACAAGATGTAATAACGCAGTTTATGGACTGTGAGGACAACTGCGAGGGAGAGTTTCTCTTCATGATTGTATTTCAGGGGTGGTATTGAAATATTTTTATTGATGTATTAAATAACATGCTCACGGCCATCATCCCCTAGTTGGACGAGAACTCCTGCTACTGATACAACTGATGCTGATAAGTAGAGGAGGTAGTCGCAATTGTAGTCGGGAGGACTAATCAAAGGGGCATTGGATAGCGCTATTTTTAAATCATCAAAAGTAGATTGGGCATGTTCATCCCATCGGAATGGGATATCATGATGTAGTAAGGGAAAGAAACCATGCACACAAGTGGCGTAATATGGGACAAAGCGTTGTAAAAATAAAAAATTCCTTGTAAGCTCTGCAATTGGTGCAAATTCCTAGGTGGTGGAATTTATGAGATAGCTTGGACCTTAAGGGGGTCCACTGTGATGATGTGTTGGGAGACGATGAACCCAAGGAGGCATCCGATGGTGACACAAAATAAACACTTGAGGGGGTTCAAGCAGATATTGTACTGGCGACATCGTTGAAAGACGATTCGTAAGTCGTCTAGATGTTGAGATTGTTTCTTGGATCGAGCAGTGAGGTCATTCAAGTAAGCGAGGATGATGCAAGAAAGATCATGGAAAACATAAGTCATAGCCTATTAGAATGTGGCACCGACGTTCTTGAGTCCAAAAGGCATGACACGATACACAAAAGTACCCCACAGGGTGGTAAATGCGGTTTTATATTGATCTGCTAGATGGATTTGGATTTGATTTTAGCCAGAGAACATGTCCATGAAGTACAAGGCCTCATGGCCAGAACAGTCATCGATAATTTGGTTGATGAAAGGGGTTGGGAAATTGTCTTTGGGACAAGCATGGTTGAGATCGTGAAATTCAGTGCAGATGTGAACAGTGCCCTCTGTTTTGTTAACAGGGATGGGGTTGGAGACCCATGATGTGTATGCAATGGGGTATATGAACCCTGCAGCATGTAGTTTGTCAATTTCAGCTTTGATAGCCACGACTTTGGATGGGTGAAGTGGTGATTGTTTTTGACGTACTAGGGCAACATGAGGCCATGTGTCGATGGGATGTTCGAAGATAGAAGGATCGAGGTCGAGCATCTCCGTATATGACCAGGAAAAAATATCTCGGTATTCATGAAAGATATCGTTGTCAGTCGTGAGTTCATCAGGGGAGCATGCGGCACCAATGGTGATTTCCTTTATGATTCCTATTTTGATGGAAATGTCGATTTTGATAGTGGGGAAAATGTTGGCCATGTTTTCTTCTTCAAAAACATTAGGGGTAGGGATAGGGTTATTGAACCAATCTATATTCCCAGATGGAATAAAATCCTTGGTTTCGATTACACATATGGAGGCTTGGCTAGGAGGGTCAAAGGCTTCCTATGAGAGAAAGAGTGCTCTGTGATGGAGCGCATTCCATGGGAAATAGGGGGTAGTTAGTTCCTCTAGGATATCTTCATCGCAGTGGAAAATATGAGAATATAGGGGGTCCGGAGAAGCAACATTGGTGATTGTCACTGTGTGAGTGTCTTCTAGTGGTGAAGATGTAGAGGGGGTATCACAACTATGGTGTGATGGCATGATTGTCATAAACCAAATGTCCAGGCACTGTGGGTTGTAAACTATGGTCGGGGGTAAGAATTCCTAGGGGAAATGAACCAGAGAATTGGGAGGATTTAGGGGAAAATCCTCAGACAGTCTATCCATGAACCATGGAGGGATGGGAAGTGACTCAGGTTCAAGGGAGGTGATGTGAATAATATCTAGAGAAGGAATAGGGGGAATCACTTGCATCACATGAAGTGAGGTGGTTGGAGGATTTTGAATAAGGGCCATTTGTCAATGCATGTATTCAATGATCGAAGTACATTGGTATGTGAAATGATCAAGTGAGTCACAAAGAGAGTAAGGTCACCTCATTCGTTCGTTGATTGAGTTCGTGACATAATGGATGTTGGTGACGTGAGTACCCAATGACATGGGTGGAGAGGGATCTTGCTGAAATCTTTGGCGTATTGTCATCAATGTCTGTCGAAACTAAGGTAGAGCTGGGAAATGATGGGTATAGTGACCATATTTTGAATAGATGGCACAAGCGAATTTAGTTCACAACCCTTTACTTCTTGTAGTAGGGGATGTTGTGGTAGTACTAGGTGCACTTGGTGAAGTGATGAGTGATGTGGTTGCTCGAGGGAGTTGGATCAAATTACGTAACTCAAGAAGAGAAGGACATCTATTAGTGAGGTGTCCCTCTCATTCGCATAGTGCGCAATGAGGTTGAACTCAGGGAAGAAGTGGAGGAATGGGCTCTTTCTTTTTCCATTGGGCTCTTTCTTTTTCCATCTGCCCTGGCCGTGGCAGTAGTGCCATCCAGTGGGGGTGATGGTGGTGTGGTCAGAGTTAGTACTGGAATCTGCATCAGGATTCCCTTTAATTGGGGAGGGAGGGATGGTTAGGGAAACATCGCGGGTGGGTGTAGATACCATACTGGAATGGCGAGCACCATGTTAGGAAGGGTAAGCGTTGTGGCTACCTGAAAATATTGTACGCACGGTGGGGGGTAGAAGAAGGGGATTTGAGTGATGGCTTTGGGAATTGTCTCCCAAACCGGGATTTTCCCTTGGGGAAGGGTGAAATCGGGGATAAGTGGTGTCGTAGGGTTCTCAGGTAATTCCTGAGGTAGAATTTATTCAATTGGTGCGACGTCAAGGGGTGGAGAAGCCTCAGTGGGAGGAATGGTATCTCCATTTTTAGTTCCATTAGAATATATGACACACACTTGTGTTGAGGGGTCTATGAGAGGTGGTGCTCCATGGTATGCCCCCAGCAAGGATGGGTCTTTGAAAATTACAGGGCCCATATCTGTGAGTAGATATGCATCGGAACTAATGCAGACGAAAGGTAAGATGTTATCAATGTTGGAGGAGTGATTAGGCTCATAATGTGAAACTTGGTCGATGGTGATGATTTTCCCACTATTGGGGAACATCATTGTTTGAAACATAGAAGAGGCCATTGCATTCATAGCGTAGATGTAGCTACGTCTAAGAAATATGTTGTAATTGAGCGGGGTATCGATAACCTCAATGTTGATAAGGATGGTTTTTCCCCCGAGTTCAATGGGGACATTTTGAAAGATCCCTTCAGGGGAGGATGGTTGACCATAATAGGATCTTAAAGTGATGGAGGATGGTATTAGCTTAGGGGAGCCAAGTTTATTCCATATATGTTTATACATGATGCATGTGGATGCACCTTCATCAATGATACATCGATGAACAGTGATGTTCTAAATATTGACTGGTATCTAGAAAGCTACCAAAGCGAGGAGACAAGGTTTCCCACAATCTAGATCAAATGTGATGAGTCTAGTATTAGCTGGGTCGACTACCCCCAACGCGGATAGTAAGGATTTTTGTTGAGTGGGACAGGTTTGGAGAACTTCCAAAATGGGCATGGTTGTAGGGGACTATGCCAAGTCATCGACCAGACTATAATTATGTGTCGCCCTAACCTAAGGATTGTTTACATTTTGTCGTAACGGGAAGCGAGGGATACGAATGGTGGGTTCAGTGTTAGGGAGTGGAATCATCAAGGGTTGTCCAGTTGTATCTAGAACTACTTCTGAAGTGGTGGGAGTAGATTCATGGGGTGTGTTGTATTGACGACTAGACATTTGCAAAATAATTTATTCTTCTCTATTTAGGAGGATGGTGCAATCCGCTGGATTTCCAAGGATTTGATACTATCCCATTTGTGGTGGGGCAGGATGCATCTCCTACTAGGTATTCATCACACCTTGGTTTGGAATAGGGTTTTGAAACACAGCCGAGGGTGGTTGTTACAAATACTATTGTGGGGCTTGTTGATGAGCAGGTGGTGTTGGAGGACAAGGAATGTTCATGGAATCTTTCATCCATTTGAAGTCGGAAATTTGAGGGAAATGGTGAGTGTAATGGCCATTCTCACTACAAAGGACGTAATGGAAGTTTGTTTCGAGGTTGTTGTTTTTCCTCCCTTATCATTTGTTGTTATTTTCCCCTTGGGGGTTTTGGTTTCCCCCAGCAAGTTGGTTTTGTTGGGGTTTATTTCCCCCTGGTCCTATGTTATTATTGTTTCATTTTTTCCTTTCTTTTTGGAATTATTCGGCTAATGGGCTAGATTTTGTGTATTCATTTTTTCAAAATTTTGAAATTGTTGAATGGGAGAGGGTTGAACAAATTTAACACCAGCATGTGGTTGTCCTTGTGGAGGAGAAATTGGCTATGGAGGACCAGGAAATGGAAAATATGGATTATTTTGTGGCAATGATCCGTAGGGTTCATAAGAAGGCATAGCGCTTTCACTAGTTCCCAAGTTATAAGCTAAGGTAGAAGGGGTGTCTGAACTTGGTTGAGAGGTTGGGTGCATCATGGGTGTCAGAAAGGGTCCACTCATAGGTGGAGGGGGGGCAAGATATGGTTGTTGGTAAGGGGGAGGAGGTTAGTAATATGGACCTCCATACATCGACGGATATTGAGGTGTACCATACATGGGTGGTGGTTGTATGTACGTATTATGGTGTGTTGTGGTACCGATCAATCCATCCACTACATGAGACATCCCAAGTTTGTCCTGGCCAAATGGTACGGGTCTCGGTGTGTCAAGTATTACTGTGTATAAGTAAACCAACTAAGCATAAATGAGTTCATACTGTTGAGCCTTGTTCATGGCTTCCTCTTCAGTTTGGGGGAAGGTGGAAGCCACATATTTGGCAAGGATAGAGACGAGTGATCTGAGAAACCAATCGAGGCGTTGTTCTTTGGTGGTTTCAGATTTGTATAAACTACGTCGTTGACGGCATTCATGAATGTGGTCGATGATATGCCTGGTTGAGGCTTGTTTACACTTGGAGAGTAGTTATAGACCATTGTCATGACAAACTGGTAGTTGAAAGAAGGTCAAAAATGTTTTGGCCAAGGATTCAAAAGTCACATGGGACCCTGATTTTTCATCCACATACCATTTGGCTGATGGACCAGTGAGTGTGCATTGAAACAACCTTAAGCAGACGGATTTGTACATGATGTTGTTTGAGGAGCACCATAAGTGGAAGGTCATGACATGGTTGGCAGGATCTTCACCCGACTTTCCTTCAAACTTGAGAATGTTTGAAGGTAGTTTGGTAAGCATATTGGGCCATGTGGGGTCATGCAATATAGGGTCATTCGTGAGTTTAGTCAAATCGGGGATATTAAGGGACACCAAATATGGCATGGGGGGTGGTGGTGGAGGATTAGTTCTAGCCATGGTGTGAGCAGGTTGTGTACCTAACCCTTGAGGAGGGTTTGGTGGGGTTGTGCCTCTCCCTTGAGATGAAGTTTTTCCCCTACCTCCTTGTGAAGGAGAGCTAGTGGATGGTTGGATTTGGATGGTTGGCTGTGGAAATTGGACCCAAGTAAAGGTGATCCCAAAATAGTAGCACTCATAGGGGTGTGAGAGGGTTGATCCGGTGAGTTGGCAAGACTAGGAACTCCTCCTAGGATAGGAGGGATATTTTGAAAGTGTCTGGAACAAAGGGGATTATGTGGGTCCCCTATGATGTTCGACTAGCAAAGTGAATGCGTAAAAATGGTGATGAGAGAAATAAGAGACTTGTATCATTTGGACCTTCACAATATATAGCTAAATCACATGTAATCAAATGAGCATCATACATAAATCAATTGAAAAGAATCATACATGTGGGTAGGTGGATTTTGTCCACGTAGGAGAACAAAGAAAACAAATGCTCTTGTCTTAAAAAGACATAACGTCCTTACTCTCAAATAGCACTGGACCTTCCAATAGCACTCAATGGTGGGGTCTGAAGCCACCGGAAGAGGAACTATTGAAGGATGAAACAATCAGTTATAATGAGAGGTAGAGGGTGCATATCCCGAAAGAGCTGGCGATATTTCCCAATAGCCACACAAAATCTGATCAAGGTGCAATTATAGCCCACAATTGCCACCTGGGTAGATGTCCTAAATTTGGTCACTAGGTACCTTGTGTTGGATTACTGATAGGGGGGGTGAATCAGTAATAGCGTAATTATAATCCTTTTTCTTCAAATGTTATATCAATGTAGAATTATTATCCAATAATGAGTAGTAAGAAATAAACAATCACACACATACACAGTACACCAATGTTTTATGTGGAAACCCAAATCGGGAGAAAACTACGAAATGTTTTTTCTTATATGTCTTGAAGAATTACATTCATTGGAGGCACCAACTTCCTTTGTTTTCCAGTTGCAACTGGAAGGAGGCTACAACTTGAGGTAAGCTCCAACTCCCCAATTCTCTGGCTATGACCAGAAGGAGGCTACAACCCCCAATGTTCTCCAGCTACAACCGGAAGGTGGCTACAACCACCTGTCCTGCCACCCTAAAGTAGAAGTAGAATGATGGAACCACTCTCACACTATCACTGTGAGATATACCGCTGTAAACCTGTACCAATAAATCTGAACCATGCATCAACCATGCATCAATATGTACCTCAACCTGTAATCAACCTGTACCATAAACAAGTGCATCAACCATGCACCAACCTGTAATCAACATGAACCATAAACAAGTGCATCCAACCATGTACCAAGTATGTACCAATCATGTTTCAACTACTCATCAATATGTACCAACATCATCAACTATACACCTCATGTATGTGCCAACTCATCAACTACTTGTCTCAACCATGTACTCAACATGTACCTCAACCAAAATCCCTCATCAATTTCATCATCCAAATCTAATTTGTAGCTCTATAATAGACCTCGTTTATATCATCACATTCCTGCAAACCTTCCTTAACTTTAAAAACAAGAAACTAGCATTTTCATCAAACTTTTCTTTAGTCTCACATGCCTAGTTTTGGATTAGTCAACAACCCTAACTTGAAGTAATCATAAATTTGAACCTGTAATGTATAAAGATTTGAAACCGATACACAATGTTATTGAGTGTGTTTTATGCAATTCCTCCAAGTGTCACTACTTGGAACCTCTCAAAAAAAGAGTTATAGCAAAAATGGCATACCTTGTTGAATTCTGGCTTATTCTAGAGAGAGACCTTGTAGAGCGTGCCCCTCACAAAATGTTTTATGAATTAATATAAAACTATTACATAGAATGATACAGACTGTCCCCTAACCAACACATTTTGTCTCACTAAATTTGGATCTGTTATGAAGAAGTTATGACATTTTTACCCAAAACACCTGATTTTGACTAGTTTCAAGACTGGTCACAAACCCTATTTTCCACAGAGTGTAACTCCCAAAATACAACGACCCACAAGATGAATTTTTTACCAAATATACTTGGATATGTTTTCTCACTTTCATAGAAATTTCATGATCTGAATCATTATAAAAATATAAAAAAATTATAGCAAAAATGGTGAGATGACCTGTAAATAACATACCTTAGAAAGCACCATCAAAAGAATTTATCCTTCCTTGCATTTCGCCTTCTTTTCTTCACCTTCACTCAGAATTCCGGTTTAGATATCCTTGGTTACCTCAGACAGATATAGATATTCAATATGCTCAAGTGTGATTCAAATGAGAGAGCCATGCCTCTTATTTATACTCTGCAAGTAGCTTCCTTAAAAACACCTTCTAAGTCACTTGGCCCACTTTCCTTATTTTAGGGTTGGGTCCACTTCTAATTTCTCCATTAAATTTATTATTGAAATAATTTATTTTGTATTCACTTTGAATTATAATACACTCATCACTTCACTTTATTATTTACCTTT
>ML779853.1:622207-643715 GCA_009831015.1 Picea engelmannii
GACATATGAGGGTCCTCCAACTTCGTAAGGCCATAACTCTCAAACCGTGAGGAGTTATGTGACGTTCTACATACCACCAGAAATGGCATGACATGTACTATCCATATAGAATAGTATTATCTGAAAATATATCACAACTCATATTGTTACCCATCAAACAAACTTGGGTCCATTACCCAAACCTGGGGTCTCTAACTTCTCATGGCCATAACTCTCTAACCATGAGGAATTATGTGGTGTTCCACATACCACCAAAAATGAAATGACAAGAGCTATCCATCTAGGATATTTTCCCTGACAAATTTACTTTCCTTCATCTCATTATTCCACAATTAAGCATGGGTTCTCTTACTCCACAAAGCGTCTTCCCGTGAGGGATTTTACCATAAGGGGAACACTTTGGAGTTCATCCATATTTACTTCTTATCAACCTTGAAAAAACAATAATGATTCATATTTACATCAAACAATATTAGGTCCATTACCTAAACCTTTGTGCTACAAGGATTTCTTCAAGGGTTGACATCAATGACAACCAACCTTAATCAACACCTTGGTCAAAGTGTGGAATTTAGATTTTCGGCCTCAAAAATGGGTCACAGGCTGGATCCCTTCCAAGAGTTGGGTGACTCAAGGGGGGATGCACAGAACAACCAAACCTCGGCCTTCGACCCTTCATGGGTATCTCCCTGCCTTATGGTGTTAGGAACACTTGACTTGGAGGATTTTAAAGTTCCCTATTTTTCAACTTCTAATGTTTGAAGATGTGAGAACAAGATAATGGGGGGTTATTTGGATTCCTACCCTCGAGATCCTACCTAGACTAAAAAAATTATTTTGTAACCTCCTGTAGAGGAAAACTTAGTGAGTTTTTAGAAAAAATTTAGATGTGGTTGGTTGAGAGATTGGGGGTGTGAACCAATCTCATTTGAATTAAGTGGGTGTGGATAATTTCTTCAAGAAATAGTGAGACATTTCGGAATCCCTTTGGAGGAAACCTACTTCAACCTCCACAATTCAAGATGAAATTATGTGAGTGAGGAGTGACTTTGTGTGTGAGCAAGTGATAAAATGTGTCAAATTTTAATAAGTTAGGTGTAACCTTGCAACATGTGGACTTCTTGTGGTCATTACAAATCTTGACAAAGTATCTTACTAGATGTCATTGGTACAACCTTGTAGAATTTTGAAGTCCCTAAAGAACTAGCATGTGGACATATGGGTCCTTACCAATCCTTTAAACTCCCTAATGTGATTTAATCTAAGAAATATTTGAAAAACTATCCTAGATTGCAAGCATGTGGGCATGTATGGGCATGTTACTTTGATCTTTAGACTCTCCTAGTGATGTAATACTAAGAAAGTAATTTCAAAAACTATCCTATCTTTGCAACATGTGGGCATGTATGGTCCCTTACAAATTTAAGATGTTTAAAAAGAAACTAAGAGGAGCCCTAGGGGCGCTTTTTCCTCTCCTAAAGATTTTGTTTAAGGGAGATGAAATGTCCCCTTAATCACTTTTCTAATTCTCAAGATCGCTCTATGGTGCGAGAGAATAGCATGCTCAATGATTAAAGTTTGATTTTTGATCCCAATGCAAGTGTTTTTATATGTGATAGTAAATAATCTCAACTTAACTTTTACAATCAAAATAAGCCATCCATGTGGAAACTCAAAGCAAAAAGAGGAGAAATATGATTCTTTTTAACCCCCTAAGTGCCTATGTTTTGACTAACCCTTCATGTGGGAAGGGAATCTAAGTGTGGTGCATTTATAAATTACATAAAATCAAGATTTTGAAGGCTAGGTGCCTTCAAAACATCACAAAAACTCTTACAATTTTGGAATTCTAGATAGATGCGCGGGTTACAGTTCAAACAGAGGCGCAGTTGCCACACAATGCATAGAATGCGCAGAGAACTAAAGACCTTTTGGCGTACAGTGCACAGAATGTGCAGAGAAATGAAGTGTTGTTGGTGCACAATGCTCGGAATGCACGTCTGTAGGCTGGAACACCCACACACATTTTGATACGCGTTGGGGGGGGGGGGGATTTTAATTGGAATTATCCTCTTCCAGCTCCATACTTAGCTCTTGACAGGTAAGGATAGGTCGGTTATGATCCTGGCAAGGAAAATGGGTCAAAAAGAAGTGCTCAAACATCCCAAATAGGGAGGAAATTGATACATTATCCCCAGTATGGTCGTCAATTTGTTGTGTTTGTTTCGTCACTTGGGTGAGAAAAACAAGGGCACTTACAAGTCTAGTTGGGCCTGCTATACAAGACAGAGGCTAGTGTATGAATTAAAAAATCTAGGCACATGAAATAAACAAACAACTAAGCTAGAAACTACTAAGGAAATAACTAAGAAAATAAAACTAAAATGCATAAGAAAATTTGAACCAAAATCAATCAACCAAATGACCAATGATTATGCCACCAATGGATAACTATATTAGTTGGAAAACACAGTAGAGAAAGGAGGACTTATGGATCCCCTCTTCCTCCTTGGGAGGGCTCTGGAGTCCCCTATTTGAGATCTCTTCTTACAATGGTAAACTAGAAATAAAATGGTGAAGAAGTCAAAGCCTATTCCCTCGAGAGGTGAGGTGAATAGCTTATTGAGATGTTGTTAGAATGTTCCAAGAAGAAAAGAGGTTCCTTGAAGGAGAATAGAGGCAACATAACAATACTATGAGATTCTTAAATTCTTAGTGCACCCATGGCCTCCTTTTATAGCATGTCTTTGAGGAAATATCCAAATGGTCTTTAGTGTGAACAAGGGGCCCTTTAGGGAACCCTTAGGTCTTTGACCGGCATTCGGATTCAGCTCATATTTGAGGGTCAAATCAAGTTGGGAGTTGGTCCAGAAGTGGGTGGGGGGGCGACAAGAACCATAAATGTGTCGTTCACAGGAGTGTGTGGCTTTTCTCATACACAATCGTGCATATGGCGCATTGTGCGGTCTACGGGATTCTTTGGCCAGCGCACTATGCACGCGCTTCCTTTAGTGTTTCAGCGCATGTCAATTTTTTGACCAATTGTATAGTTTTTTCCCTTTGGAAATGTATTTTTGGTGTTGTAGGTGAACTAATAGGTGTTTGGAGATGTTGTATTCCTGTAACCATTCGCATGTAATGTTGCGGACTAAATTTCAGTGATAACACTTGGTTTCTGAAATTCATTTATTGATTGCATCTTCACATTTGCTACAGTTCTAGGCGTTCTCGTTAGATTATTTGTTGTGAGACCCATGTACCAGTCTAATGCGCGGTCTCTGAATGTGATTTTCAATTGCGCAACCTTTGTATCCTCATATGTAATATGCTTTTCTTCCCATATCTTCTCACAGATGAAGAAATTCTTTTCTGGATCATATGACCCGTACCCTCGGAACTATGGTAACCTAATAGTTGGATCTTGTCCTGCCATTGTGAAATTTGTTGAACTACCACCTCCGCGCAGTGTAGATACTTGACTCCTATTTTTTGAACTTACACTTTTGCTACTAGACCCACATCCTATAAAAATTATTCTACCACTAGTCACTTGCTAGATAACTTTTCTTTCTTCTTCAGTTATCTTAGTCGCACATGGGATTGTGGGTTCGACACTAATTCAGATCTAGAATGGAGATCTTTCATATGTG
The DNA here is from genome assembly GCA_009831015.1 of Picea engelmannii. Classification (NCBI taxonomy): domain Eukaryota; kingdom Viridiplantae; phylum Streptophyta; class Pinopsida; order Pinales; family Pinaceae; genus Picea; species Picea engelmannii. Next base: position 625,858 of record ML779853.1, read on the forward strand.
TCGTACCCAAGACCTCTGGTTTTCCTCTCATATGTGGTGCGCAAGATATCCTCAATCTTCCTCATGGCACTGAGATCCTCTACCTCTTCCTCGTCGTTATCCAAGCGTTCTTGCTTGGCTATGTCCCTCTTCTTATTATTCATCTTATACTGGTAGGGTCGTCTGCTACGCATCACACCTGCACTCCTTATGATTTCCCTAGTTTATTCATCATCCATCATGATGGGTTCCATTTCTTCCTTCTTCTGGCTACTCTCCAGAACCTTCTCCATTTCTTAAATCTTCCTTAGTGCTTCCCCCAACTCCCCCATGCACGCAGAGTGATTTAGTTGTTGGATTCCATGGTCATCACACCTTTATTATATAGTAAGATCTTGATCGACATGTAAAGAGACCTGATGTACCTCCCTCTGGGTTCCCTCAAGAAATATTTCTTTGTAGTAGTATATGACTTCACTGTATCCATTGCAAACTTAGTGATAAACCCTGCAATAATGTTTTCTAACTAGAAATACATTGTGCACATAAATTTTTTATTAACCCTCTCCAACCGCACGCTATTTTCAGTAGTCTAAACTATTGGCCTAATCCAATTAGTCGGATGGGTATATTTCAACCTCAATATCCACTCATGTAATAACTCTAGAAAGAAATAGAAATATGCTTCATGCAAATCAGTAATTACATACCTCTCCAGATACTGGCGCGGTGTATACCTGGAACCCTTATTACTTTTCTACGTGAACTCCAATCGCTTTGTCTCCAACCATATTTCAATCTCTTTCTTCATAGGATTCCATGGCTTGAACATCCCTTTCTACCACTGCATATTCTTCACCAAACCCCTTCCTGGATCTCCTTCTAAGTTCTAGCCAGCAAAGGAACCATTTGTTGGATGTATGGGTTGACCCAGGTTCTACCCTAGTTCTCCAACAAAACCCTTTTCACCATTGGTCCTTCTGGTAAACCAGAAGGCTACACCGTGAAAAGAGTGCACAACACAGTCTCACCCGAGATGTTTTATTAGTGATTGCATGACGCAATTGTTTGCAATCGCAGAAGGGATTGGGGTTGTTCTTCTTACTTCTATTTCTACTTATCCATGCATTCTATCATAACATTCATTATATCTACTATTTCATTCATTCATAATGTTCATTCTGCATACACATTTCCAGTGCATGTTGTAATTTAAACCATTCATTCATCTAACTTATCTAACCATAATTACATAAATAAGAAAGACCATTCAAACACGTTGCAACATGGAGTTTTTATAGTGGTTCACCCCTCGGGAGCTCCGTCCAAAAATGTCTTATGCTTCTTTCTTATTCATCAAAATGGAAATGCGCATTACATCATAAGATAATAGAGAGTAGTGATGTGGACCAATGTCGCACCAAGCTCCAAAGCTTGTGACTTGACCCTCAACTACATCTCTAGATTTACTCCATCTAAGCTCCACAACTCTCAAAACATACTTCAACTCCAAAAAGGTTCTCCAAGTATTTTCTTCATGCAAGAAGTCACACACACACACACACACACACACACAACGATCTCTCGGGGTACCTCAATATAACTTAGACCTATTATATTCTTACTATAAAAATGGGTTAAAACCCTTACAATACATTCAAAAACCCTAACCCTAACATGGCTAGGTTTGTCCACATCTGCGCCAGATTTCTGCAAATCCTATCGTGCACACTACTTTTCCTCAAAATATGGTACGTTATCCTTCTTGGTCCAATCTTCCTCATTTGTTGCGTTTCTCTCCCAAAAATTTCTTCTCCAACATAGATCTCACGAAGAAAGGGGCATTCAAGTGAACAAAGGAGGCCCAGAAGACATTTGACAAGATGAAGGAAGTGATGAGCACTTGTCCAGTTTTAGCACTTTCTTATTTCACTCAACCCTTTGTGCTTGATTGTGATGCATTGGGTGAGGGCATAGGGGTAGTTCTAATGAAATAGAGGCATCTGATAGCATATGAGAGAAGGAAAATCATATATTCAAAGAGACTCTATTCCATCTACGATAAGGAGATGCTCACCAAAATGCATGCCTTGGCAAAACTCAGACAATACTTGGTTGGTGGAAAATTTGTGGTTAAGACTGACCAAAATAGTTTGACACTTCCCGAGGAAGAAGGAATTAAATGAGAGGCAATAGAAGTGTGGCAGAAAATTGCAGTCATATGAATTTGGCATTGAGTATGTGAAAGGGAAGAAAAATGTGGTTGTTGATGCTCCCTCCAGGAAACCTGAGATATGTTCACTTGAAGATATTTCCACTAACTGGAAATATTATCTCTTGGTAGAGTATTCTAAGAATATATTTTCTTGTGAGTTGATGGATCACAGCATACATGATGACATCATCTAGTATAAGGACTGCATATACTTAGTCCATGACTCTACATTGAAGGAGAATATTATGAGGGATATGCATGATGCACCTCTGGTAGGCCATCCTGTGTACTTTAAAACTTATAGGAAAATTAGGGAGAGGTTCACTTGGAAGGGCATCAAAGATGATGTATTGAGGTAAGTGAGGGAGTGTATGACTTTTCAACAGAAGAAGTCAGAGCAAACTCATCCTGAGGGGTTGTTACAGCCCTTACCCATCCCGGAGCAGAAGTGGGAAAGCGTGTCCATGGACTTCATCATAGGTCTACCAAAGGTACAGGGAAAATATTGCATATATGTGGTGGTTAACCAGTTGACCAAATTCGTACATTTCTTTTCCATCTCCTTAGAATACAAGGCGGCATAGGTAAAAGAGTTGTTCTTCAGGGAGGTATTCAAACTCCATGGGTTGTCGAAGTATATTGTCAGTGAAAAAGACAACAGATTCCTCAATGCATTTTGGCAGGAGTTGTTCAGGTTGGTTGGCACAAAGTTGACTCTTAGCACTAGTTACCACCCCCAGACAAATGGTTAGACAGATATAGTGAACAAGTTGATTGAGGGGTATTTACGTAACTATATGTCTGGGAAGAAAAAGACGTGGATTAGGTAGTTTCATTTGTGAGAACATTGTTATAATACCACTTATCACATGTCTATTGGTATGACCCCATTCCGAGCATTATATGGCTATGATGCTCCTTCATTCGTTGATCTGGAATTCAGGGATAGAAGAGCCCCCAAAACTAAGGATTGGATCTAGGAGAGTCAAGACATCCTCAATATTCTCAAGGAAAACCTACATATGGTACAGAATCAACAGAAGATTTATGCGGATAGGCACAGGGTCGAACACACTTTTGAGGTGGGGGACTCGGTATTTTTTAGATTATAGCCATACAGACAATCTTCATTGAAGACAACTGGTGCGGAAAAGCTAAAGCCACACATTTATGGTCCCTACAGGGTGATTCGAAGAGTTGGGGAAGTATCCTATGAGCCAAAGTTGTCGAAAGGAAGTAAGATCCACAATGTATTCCATGTTTTGTGCCTCAAGAAGGCATTAGGACAGCAGGCCACTTTTTCAATGGAGTTACCCCCATTAGATGAGGAGGGGCATTTGGTGTTGGTTCCTTAGAAGGTTCTGGAGGTCAAGGAGGAGAGACTGAGAAACAGGGTGATCTGAGAGCACCTCATCAGTGTTAATGTTTAAGCCATTATTATAGTTGTTTTCATTTCATTAGATAACAATAGCATAATCCAAGATCACTGAGAAATACACAATCACAAGAGACACAGCATTTATCCTGGGAAACCCTCTAGGGGAAGAAAACCTAGCAAAACTTCTTTAATATAGATAACCAATACAATGCCAAGAGATCTTTTAAACTAATATATAAATTCCTCTCCCAGATATGCGCCACTCTCTCTCCTTCTTCTCCAACAGCAAATCTGAAACTTGTCTCTCAATGAGCAAGTGAGTTGTGTGTCTAAGTGAGGCGCTAGCCTCCTTATTTATATTAGACTGGCACGTGTGAAGTGTCTCTTCACCAGTAGGGCCAACTTCTCCCACTGGGTGGTTATAACCACCTTAATTACATTATGGGGCCTCTTGAATATATGTTGGGGCCGGCTTCTTATTATGCCTATGATAATTAACATTTGACCAATCTGCAAAAGGGGATTTGGTCCTATTACAATAGCCGACAAGATCAATCCACAATGGGGATTGATCCGATGAATAATATATCAAATAATAATAAGAATACTCTTTGCAGTTACATTATTTCAACACTCCCCCTTAACAAGAAGGGTATTCTTTAGTAGCATCATGCGAGAGAGAGAGGACAACATCATCAACAGCATCAAGTGGGTGAGAGGACAGCGTCATCAATATCATCTTGGAACACTGACTGGCGTATCTATAAATCATCGAAATTTTTCTTCATCGGCAGCATAGTCATTCTCAAAGGAATGCCATCATCATATGCATTAATATGTATTAGTATAAAAGTTGATACATCATCATCATCACAGCACAAGGCTGGCTCATCATAATATAAGACTGACTTCACGTCACAGTTGTCAAGTTGGAAGCTCAGTACTTGTCTCATCTCAATGTCTTGCTTTACATCATAGCACTCAGGCTGGAAGCAAGATACTAGACTGGATTTACGTCATAGATATAAAGTTGGAAGCATAGTACTAGTCTCATCTCATCGTATTGATTTACGTCACAGCACTCAAGCTGGAAGCAAGATACTCGTCCTGCTTTACGTCACAACCATCAGGTCGAAAGCAGGATACTAGACTGGCTTTACGTCACAGCTATCTAGATGGAAGATTAGTGCTAGTCTCATCATATCATATTGCTTTACATCACAACCATCAGGTCAAAAGCAAGGTACACATCCTACTTTATGTCACAACCATCAGGTCGAAAGCAGGGAACTAGACTTGCTTTACATCGCAGCTATACAGCCGGAAGCATAGTACTAGTCACACATCATCTTTCTTTACGTCACAACCATCAGGTCGAAAGCAAGGTACTTGTCCTGTTTTACGTCACAACCATCAGGTCAAAAGCAAGATACTAGACTGGCTTTACATCACAGCTATCCAACTGGAAGCACAGTACTAGTCATATCACATCATCTTGCTTTACGTCACAACCATCAGGTCGGAAGCAAGGTACTCGTCTCATCACAGCATCTACTCCCCCTTTCGAGGAGGGTCCTTTCAGACTATACCAAGCTTATCTTGAAAGTACTCAAACTTTATACGAGATAGTGGCTTGGTCAACACGTCAGCAACTTGTTCATTCGTGCTAATGTATTGAAGCTTTAAGGCTCCTCTCTGCACCATGTCATGGATGTAATGATAATGGATCTCTATGTGCTTCGACCTGTCGTGGAATACAGAATTATTTGTCATCTTTACGCATCTTTGGTTGTCACATAGAATCAAGGTTGCTCTCATCTCTAAGTCAAATAGGTCGGTCAACAACTTTTGAAGCCATATAGCTTCGCAGCTAGCAGAACATGCAGCAATGTATTCTGCTTCTGTTGTGCTGAGAGAAATACTAGATTGATTCCTACTCTGCCACGAGATCATAGATGATCCCAAACTGAAACAGGATCCTGAAGTGCTCTTCCTGTCAGAAGCACTTCCTGCCCAATCTACATCAGTATATCCACTCAATGTGAAATCATGATCTCCATCATAGATGAGACCATAATCTATTGTGCCTTTAAGGTACCTCATCACATTTTTTGCAGCCACTAGGTGAACACATCTGGGTTATACCAGAAACTGACTCAAGGTGTTCACGGCAAAACAACTGTCTGGTCTGGTGTTCGTCAGGTACATCATAGATCCAATAATATGTTTGTACAGTGTGGCATCAATCAATTCTGATGAAGTATCGATCAGTAGCTTCAGCTTCGGTTCCATGGGTGTATTCATGGGCTTGCATTCCAACATGTCGAATCTCTTCAAGATTTCGACCGTGTACTTCCCTTGGTTAAGGAAGATCCTCTCAGGACTCTGCCATACCTCAAGACCTAAGAAATAATGCACTAGTCCAAGGTATTTCATTTCAAATTCTGAGGCAACTCTCTTTTTACATTCAATGATGAGACTTTCTTCTCCAGTTAAGAATAAGTCATCCACATATAGCAGTAAGATTACTGGCTCATTGTTCATGATTTTGAAGTAGAGGTTAGACTCTGCTTTACTCTTGGTAAACCCTAAGCTCATCAAGAAACTGTCTATACGGCCATACCAAGCTCTAGGAGCTTGCTTCAATCCGTATAAGGCTTTCTTCAATCTGTAGACATGAGACTTCCTGTCTTCAACCTCAAATCCTTGAGGTTGCTCTATAGACACTTCCTCTTCGATGACATCGTTTAGGAAAGTTGTCTTCACGTCCATCTGGTGCAGCTTCCACTTCATCTTAGCTGCAAGAGCAATGATAGTTCTGATCGAAGTGTATCTGGCCATAGGAGTGAATGTCTCTTCATAGTCAATGCCTTCCTTCTGGGAAAAGCCACGAGTGACAAATCTTGCTTTATACTTCTCAATACTTCCATCAGTAGCATGTTTTATTTTGAAGATCCATCTGGAGGATACCACATCTTTATTCTTCGATATAGGAACTATTTCCCATACTTAATTCTTCATTATGGATTGGTATTCCTCTATCATGGCATCTGCCCATTCTTTTCTTTGAATGGCTACTTTGAAGCAGGTAGGCTCCTCTTCTAGGAGATCACACATCAAAGTTGTATAACTGGAGAATGGCTTTGGTCTTTTCACCTGTCTCGTAGTTCCTTGGGGAACACAGTACTTCTCTCCATCTTGAATAAGCTCTCTAGCCCAAGCTGGATTTCTTTTATGGAGGATCGTCATCTGAGGAGGTTCTTGCACTTCTACTATATCATGGTCTTCTAGAAGTTCCTAATTAGGGGAAGTTACGACTTCCCTCATTGGTTCTGCAGCTCTGGGTACCTCCCTCATTGCAGTATTAGGGATTACAGGTTCCTCTTCATATACTTCTTCAAGATGGCATAGTTTAGATTTCTTGAGCGTTGCATCTTCATCAAAGGTCACATCCCTACTGATCTCAATGTGATGTTGAACTGGTATATAGATTTTGAAGGCCTTGGAGACCTCACAGTATCCCACAAATATTCCCTTCTTTCCTGAAGGGTCTAGCTTGTTTCTCTTTTCTTTAGGTATATGAATAAACATTGGACAGCCAAATATTTTGAGATGGCTTACCTATGGCTTCTTTCCAGTGAACATCTCTTCCGATGTCTTGAGCCCAAGTGCACTATGGGACAATTAGTTATGCACATATACAGCTGCCATTATTGCTTCTGCCCATAAGCACATGGGAAGATCTTGATCATGGATCATAGTCTTCACAGCTTCCAGTATGGTTATGTTCTTTCGTTATGTTTTGAGGTATATTCTCCTCCATTATCTGGCCTGAGTATCTTAATCTTTATTTCAGAAAGGTTCTCTATCAAGGCTTTGAATTCTTGAACTTGTTGAACACTTCATCTTTATATTTCAGGAAATATATCCAGGTTTTACGAGAGTAATCATCAATGAATGATACATAATATACATACCCGCTAATGGAGGATGATGGCATTGGGACACATACATCTGAATGGATGAGTTCTAGGATTCCTTCTATCTTGTTGTCCCTCTTCGGAAACCGGTTCTTGATGTTCTTCCCTTGTGCACATCCATTGCATATGCCTTTATGGTCACCTTTGAGTTCTAGTAAACATGTGAATGCTTTGCATATGTACGTTAGTTCCTTGTAGTTGATGTGGGCTAACCTTCTATGCCAAAGTTCACATGAGTTTTCAATGGCGTGGGTCATGGCAGACTCTGAGTGACCCTTTAGTTTATACAAGCCATTTTCTTCACTTCCAATGATATTTGCTTCATTTAAGGTTTCTCCTTTAGCCCACATAAGAACTTCTCCATCTATAAAGGAAACTCTGAAGCCTTTCTTTTCTAAATATGAAATGGAGAGTAGGTTCTTTTTCAAGCCTGGTACATATAGTACGTCCTTCATTTTTAGTGAATTCCCTGAATTCAGTTTATGGTTTGATTCTCCCACTCCCTTGATGGGATATTGGTAATCATCTCCAAGTGTCACTTTCTGAGAAAACTTCTTTTCTGATATACAAGAGAGAATGTTTCTTTTTCCCGTCATGTGCTTGGATGCACCACTATCAATGAGCCAAGTGTCCTCTCCGAGTGTTACAGATCCTGAGAGGGCCGAGATCAAGACATGGTCTTTGATTTGCTCTCTTATCATCTTTGTGGGTGGCTCTTCATCTTTGACTACATGGGCATGGAGCCTCTTATGTTTTCTCTTGTATTCTTTTCGTTTGGCTAGACAAAACTTCGCAATGTGTCCCATCTTGTCACAATGATAGCATTGTATAGATGAGTAGTTCCTTTCCTTTCGTTGTCCTTTCTTCTGAAATCTCCTTGGATGAGATTCTTTATGATTGAATTTGTTTGATTGTTGAGGCTCTTTATGAGTCTCCTTTTGGAAGTAGGGTTTCTTCCTTCCTCCTTTGATGTGAGTAGCTAGGGCTTGATCATTATCTATTGCTAGTAATGCTTCATGATTCGCTACTCTTGTTTCTTCTTGGATGTATTCTTCCCATAGACTATCAAACTTCAGTTTCTCCGTTCTGGCACATATCGTTTGGATGAATGCATCCCAAGGTCTTGTGAGACCATTTAGGGCCGTCATTATGAGCTCATCTTCGTCTATGGTATCTCCAATAGATTCTAGTTGTTCTTTGAATTCTAAGATTCTGGAGAAGTATTCTTGAATCATTTATCCTTTCTTCATCCTTGTATTCTTCAGTTGAGTTCTTAGATTCATCTTCTGGTTTATGTTCTTTCCTTCATATAGTCTGGTCAAGGCATCGAAGATTTCTTTCAGAGTCTTCTTAGATGACACATAAGGAATTAGGTGGTCTTTGATTGAATCTGCAATGATTCTTTTGGCCCTTATTGTGTCCTTTTGATTCTTTGCCTTTTCTGCAACATCGGCGGGTTCTGGCACTTCTTATTTGATGAATCTTGCTAGGTCATTCTCTTCAAGAATGAGGCCAATCCTATACTTCTAGGCACGGAAGTTTTCCACTCCTTCTAGCTTGTCAACAAGCTTAACGCTTGCAGACATATTTACCTAGAGCTAGGAAAATGACCAAAAAATGAAAGTGCTCAAAATCAAAATCTGAACTTACCAGGAGGTGCGCTTGGATGAGGCGAGTAGCCTGGTGTGTTTGGATCTGAGAAAATCCAACTTTTGCTCCTCCAAATTTTATCTGTGGATTTCTGGACTGGTGCTTTTGGTACCTCTGGTACACTGGTTTTCTGGTACTTCTGGTACTTTGTGAAACTAGGGTTTCACTTTTCAGGAGATCCAGCCACTGAAAAGGTATGCTGAGAGTGCCAAAGTGATCCTTTGGGGAGGGCGCACTTTTCTAGACGGTTTTGGGGCTGAAAAGATTCACCATCAAAAAGCCCTAATTTTCATGTACGGCAACAGTGACGTTTTTCACTTGTGAAAGATGCTTCCTTCAGCTTGGCTCTGATACCATGTTAATGTTTAAGCCATTATTAAAGTTTTTTGCATTTCATTAGATAACAATAGCATAATCCAAGATCACTAAGAAATACACAATCACAAGAGACACAGCATTTATCCTAGGAAACCCTCTAGGGGAAGAAAACCTAGCAAAACTTCCTTAATATAGATAGCCAATACAATGCCAAGAGATCTCTTAAACTAATACAGAAAGTCCTCTCCCAGATATGCGCCACTCTCTCTCCTTCTTCTCCAACAGCAGATCCGAAACTTGTCTCTCAATGAGCAAGTGAGTTGTGTGTCTAAGTGAGGTGCTAGCCTCCTTATTTATATTAGATTGACACGTGTGAAGTGTCTCTTCATTGGCAGGGCCGACTTCTCCCACTGGGTGTTTATAACCACCTTAATTACATTCTGGGACCTCTTTAATATTTGTTGGGGGTCGACTTCTTATTCTGCCTATTATAATTAACATTTGACCAATCTGCAAAAGGGGATTTGGTCCTATTACAATAGCCGACAAGATCAATCCACAATGGGGATTGATCTGATGAATAATATATCAAATAATAATAAGAATACTCTTTGCAGTTACATTATTTCAACAATCAGATGGAGATATTTTCCAGTAGAATATGCCACGTGGGAAGGCGACTAGATCTTCCAGCATCTTAACTTGTAGTTGCTTGAGGACAAGCAATCTCAAGAAGGGAGGATTGTAATGTCCCTTTCCAAATTATCACTCCACAAGATTGATGTAATAGCCTAAGTGATTCTCGTAGGCTATAGTCAATGGAAGAAAAAGGGGATTAATTAATTAGTTGATGTCATCGGGGTGAAAAAACAAACTTTCTTAAAAGTGAGATTGAGTAATTAATTAAAAAGGTGTTTTAAGTGACTTTGAGTTTATAAAGTCACTTTACTTTATGAAAAGGGTAAAAGGGTTAGCAGAAGGTTGAACGAGGAAATAAAAGAGGAATGAGGGAACCCTCTCTCATTATGCATTGTTATTTTCTAAAAAATAATTTGAGAGAGCTCTTGTAGCTTTGGCTCTTGGGACAAAAAACCCTAGAGAAGAATATTGGTTTCGATGGTGAAACTATCCACCCTAGTTGATCATAGAAGAAAGATCATATAGATCTTTCAATGTTCTTCATTGTGGTTGAGTTTCTCATTTTGACGGCTGGTTTTTATCATTTGGTGGCTGAGTTTTGATTGTAAAGGGGTCGAGTCATCTTGAGGAGGATGAGTTCTCATTGTGGAGGACCAAATTGCTTTGTGGCTACTTTATTTGCATAAGAGGGTCAAGTTACCTTGTTGTTGGGTTGTATCATCTCATTGGGGGTCGAGTTGGTTGTTAGTGGGCGATTTCACTTGTTGGGGCAAAGATCTAGTATTTGGGTGAGTTCCCTTACCTTGGGGCCAAGTTACATCTGTTGTGGGAGAAGTTTCCTTGTTGGGGTCACATTTTCCTGTAGTTGGGCCGAATTCTCTTTGAGCAAAGGGTCGTTTTGACTAATAGTAGAACTGTATCTTATTGTGGAAGCTATTTGTTGTCCATGTTGTTCAGATTTTCTTTATGGGAGTGATATGGACCCCTAACACTAACCAAGGATTGTAACAAGTTAGAAATCTAAATAAAATCAAATCTTTATGATATTTTCATTGTTATTATTGTGATATTGTTAAGTTATTTTCCTTTGATAGATTGTTGTAATAATTTATATGCAAAATGAAGAATGTGTGCAGTATCCAAACCTCAAGCATCCCATAAAACTACATGAAACAAACCATACAGCAAGACCCTAAACATAGTAGCAGTAGAAGGTTTATATGGGGTTTTAGAGTGTGTTTTCAAAATATTTAACGAAAGTCATCACCCAAAAATACACATTCATTGCTACAATAGAAAGCAAAATTTGTGACGGGGTAGATTCATTACATAGTGATTAACCAAATGCAATTCACGATGACTTTGTTTAACTAAGTTTCTTTTATTATTTAACTAGTTTATAAAATAAGTGAGTAAAGTAAAAGTGTTTATGGTGGGACGATTAAACCAATGTAGTTCATAAAAAGGTAAAGTCAAGTGTTTATGTTGGGACGATTAAAAGTTTCCTTAAAAAAGGAAAGGGGAGTACAAATGGTTATGATTTTTAACTTTCACATTTACATTGTTATAATTGTTATATAATTATAGTTAAGGTTTAAGTTATTAACACAATTATTTGCTTAATGTGTTCAACATCAAGCAAGCCAACTATGTTTTTTTATTATTCTACTTTTGTATCCCTCTTCCTTTGCTCAAGAATTTGAGAGGAGTATGCTCAAAATTTTAGTCGAAAAATAATTAAGTACATAAGGGAGGGAACTTAAATATGGGTCACCTACGATTGAGGAGTATGTCAAGATATCTAGAAATTTTAGTCGAAAAATAATTAAGTACATAAGGGAGGGGAACCTAAATATGGGTCACCTACGATTTTTTTTGGTAAGTTGTTTTTTTTTTAAATAAGTAGTAGATGCTTGTTTTAAGTTTTCAAAGTAAAGTAATATATTATGTATAACATGTTTTGTAGGTTTTATTTAAATATATTTTTTTTCAAAATAAGTAAATTAAATGTAAGAAATATTTAAGAAAAAAAATAGGAAAGAAATATTTGAAGATTTTTATATTAAAGAAAGTTTTAAGGATTCATATTTAAATATAAAAAATTTGGTGAATTTTACTAATTCTTAAAATGTCAAACCATAAAATGATGGACAACATTTTTGTAAAAATTTTCAAATTTCTAAGGATTGAAAATTTTAGTGATTTATCTAGTAAAATACTTTTATCCAATAAAATTTGAATAAATCCATTTAGAAAAAAATGGAAATCAATGAATCTCTTTTTTTTTTTCTTTTTTTTAACATGCAAATTTAGTTAAGATAAAATTTTCTCTTCTAAATAAATAAATACATATTTATGTTATTATTGAAAGAAATAAGTTATTATTAAAAGAAAGGATATATTTTTTTACTACATTATTAAAATACATCTTTATGTTATTATTAAAAGAAAGGATATTTTTTTTTACTACATTATTAGGAATGTTATGTTACTAAAGGTGTTTCATTTATCTTGAATTTTATCAAGAATATATATATATATATATATATATATATATATATATATATATATATATATATATAATCTNTCTCTTTATAGACTTGTAATTATTAGTTGTCTCAAATTTGACTAATTTGGCTTGTGTGAATAAATACAAATAAAATTGTGATGGGAACAAATTTAATGTGAAATGAAAAGTCCGTGACTTTTATATATTGACCCTTCAAAAGAATCTAAATGATGTTTTACATATCTAGCCATTGAAATAGATAGTGTTCTATAAATTTGCATAGTTTCCTATTAAGAAAAGCTAAATGAATATGATGGATTTTTCTACATGGTTATATATGTGTATGTTTCACAGATAACTAATTTGAATGTCATATATTTGGTTTAATAAGGATTTTTTATTTAATATGATATTTTACAAATTATTTACTTTAAATGTTGTTTTTTGTGAGCTTTATTGGAGAAAACTAAGTTAGAAGGATGTCACTTAGGACTAGTTTCTACTAATGGGAATGTGTTTTCTTTTGTGAGTTTTGTTAGAGAAAACTAAGTTACAACGATGTTAGTTAGGAATAGTTTCTACTAATGAGAATGAGAAGAAATGATTATTTTTATTTTTATTATTATTATTATTATCATTATTATTGTTATGTATGTATTTTACAACTTACTTGTAAAACAAACATTGGTCTTAATCATTTAATTGAAAGAAGCAAGCTCAATTTGAGCAATAAACCTTTCATTTTTATGTTGTATAATAATTTTTGATATCATGGTTTAATCTTCATGGTAATTGGACATTTTGGTTGGGATTATTGAACTAAAAAATTGAAGATAAATTTCAATGTGTTGTATATAGGGTTGTATGCAAAACCCCGGTTGTGACCCGCAATCTCCATGTCATGTATTCTACTCGCAATCTTTTACATAATTAACACAATAGGGATTCCCAACGATGCCTTGCTCTATTCTTATTTTGAACATAACTCTTTGATCCTTTGAACCAACCAACCACGAAATCACAAGTGACGGCTTTCATAAGATAACAGCATCAAAGTTCAGATTAAAACGCAACATTGCAATCAATCAATCTCCTCCTTTTGGTTTATGTTTCCAATCAATGATCATTGTTTATCTATATAACAAAAGAATCTCGTTCACTTCTCTTATGTTGAGCCACACAATGCATGCTAGAATCACATGTACACGCAATTTTCCTTGAATTTATCAACTTGAAACTTTGGGACATGAATATCATGCATGCCATATATATGGTTGCACCTTAAGAAACATGAAGGCCAACAAATATAAAATATAATGTAAAAAACTCGTTGGTCCTTGTTGTGCAATGGCTAAGCTAAATGCAAACACAATTCAATAAATGACTTAGAAAGGAAATTGGTTGATATTCCTATCGACATCAATGGAATTACAAGATAGAATGACGTATTCTTCCCATGCATTGTATATCCATGTTTAATGAGTGGGATTATTTTTGTAGAATGTAGATGCGTCGGTCTCTTTATTTCCTTTGTTTGTGATTCAGGTTCTCACATATCCATCTCACTTGACAATCTTAATCATTGCTACCTTATTAGTCCCACCTCTCTTTACACTAGTCACATTCACATTACACCTTCTATGATTTATTCAAGTTTGAGGCTTCCAAAGACAGCCAAAACCGATATCTTCACTCAAAAACTCTACTTTTATGCCCTTAAAAATAAGGTTGAAAATAAACATTTTTGGTAGTGTCTGGAAAAATATACAACCATAGCTAGAGAATTCAACTTAGTTTTGGATTCTGAAAAGAAAACCAAAAAAAAGGTTTATATTTGAAATGGTGGAAAACGTCATTGTCAAATGAAAATTGATGGATGTAAAACCTGCAAAAGGTAAATTCACATGGATGAATATGAGAGTTGGGAGTAGAATATTTAGATAGATTCCTCATATAGGATCCCTATCTCGACAAAGGAATTAACCTTTCTTCGGGAATCATGCCCAATGCAATCTTTGATTGTATAATAGTTTACTTAGTTGCCTCAAATGAGAGGGATCCAGTCCCTATCCCATTTTGTTTTGATTTGGCATGGTTCTCTCAAGAAGGATTCCCAGACTTGCTAAAGGAGGTTTGGGCCACTCCATTTCAAGGCTCGCCCTCTTATGTATGAGAAGAAAAAACTCAAAAAATGAAAGGGAGGATCAAGAATTGAATCAAACCTAAGGCACGTCATCCTCATAAAAAACGAAAGAAAAAACAAGAGAGATTGGTGGACATTCAATAAAAATAGAGAGGGGGGACTCTCAAATGAACTTTGGAAAGTGGAAAAAACAACAATTGAAGCACTCCACAAAGCGTATGTAGATAAGGAACATTATTGGAGGGTCAAATCTAGAATTTCGTGGCTAATAGAAAGTGACAAAAATACAATTATTTTCATATGCAAACAAATGAGAGGTGGAAAAATATTCTTCATCACAAATGATGACCATCTAAAGGGTTTTGAAGACATCAAGTGACTTTTCATCATTTCCAATTTATGTACTCTAAACCTAGATTCCAACATCTACAAATAAAATAAGAAATTTTGGTAACTATTCCAAAATGTATTGATGAGAAAGGTGATTCATTTCTTCTCAACATTATAACTCTAACAGGAACTAAGAAATTTTGGTAACTATTCCAAAATGTATTTATGAGCAAGGTGATTCATTTCTTCTCAACATTATAACTCTAACATTAACTGAATTAACACTTGGGAAGATAAATTCGGATAACAGCCCTTGACTAGACAAGATCATGACAAGATTTTATAAGTTGGTCTAGGATGTTATTAATAAAGATCTATTGAACTATGGAAGAGGTTGGATGGAAAGGGAGAATGGGAGGGGGCATAAACTCTTTTTTGGGTTTTATTTCAAAGGAAGGGAACCCATCCAATTTTAGAACAGTTTTTCCTATTTCCTTGTGCAATGTCTCCTACAAGCTTTCCACTAAAATGTTGGCTAAGAGGTTAGAGAAAAATATCAAAAAAATGATATGTGAAGAGAAGTGGATTTATTTGGGAAAACGTAATCATCATGCAAGATGAAATCCATAATAGTATATCAGAAAAATGAAGAGATGATAAGAATAGATATGTCTATTGTCTTGGAAAAAGTAAGACACGTTTTTCTCTTCGTAATACTATTAAAAAAAAAAAAAATTGTTGAGGATCGATTCCAATGGTTCAATGTGTGCATTTATTTCCTTGGATAGATTCCTTAGTGAATGTTCTCCCCACTAAACTTGTGTTGCCTCCAAATGTATTATACGAGGATATCCTATGTCTCCTTATCTCTATATCATAATCATGAAAGCATTAGGAAAGGGGCTTGTAAGTGCTACTAGACACGATTTAGTCTTGGTTGTCTTTGTTGTAAGGGGATCAAAGTCTTTAAATCACTCTCAATTTGTTGACGATGTCATGATCCAAGGGGGAGCCTCATTCATTGTAGCTCATATTCAAAAAAAACTTGAAGCCTTCCTTAAAGCATCAAGAAGAGAGATAAACAATAGGACTTGCCCCCAAGTATGTTTAATGTAGAGAGATCCAGGGATGAAATTTGACAGTGAAATTGCCCACAACGAAATAGTTTGGTCATCAAATACAGCTAAAAATTTTGCACACATGTCATAAAAGTTAGTTAAAATGTTTAATATGTTTCATGAATTGCTAAAACTATCATTTTTTATGGGTGGATTTGTTTTCAAATTCCAACCCTAGAGGGATCAAAATCATTGCATCACTCACAATTTGTCAATGATACATTTTTTAGTGGGGATCCTCTATGAATATATCTCAAATATTCAAAAGAAATTAAGTCTTCCTAGATACATTGAGAGGTGAGATAAGCAAGTGGAACTCTAAAAATTATGCTTGGAACACTCCAACCAGGGTTCTAAGAGAGAGTTCAAACCCTTGGCTAGTCAATGGAACTTAATTGGAGGTTTTAAAAATATGGTAGTTCCCATTGCTTGTAAGCTTCTAAAATCTAGTGATAGAGTCTCAATGTTGGACAAATTGAGGAGGATCTTGATCTAGGGATGGAAATGGGTTAATCTTCATGGTTGAATAAAAAATGAAATTAGTCCTCTCAACACTTCCCCTCTATCTTTGTTTTGTACTGGTGACTCGCGAGAAGATTCTAAAAGTATGAAAAATTTAATGAAATCCTTCATCGCATGGAGGGGGTGGGGGTAAATCATACAAGTTGAAAAAATTATACTCGATGATATGGATCAAGTCCTTGGATCTCTCTCAAACGAGGGAATTCGGAATTTAAGAATTGAAATTTGTAGGCCAAGCCTTGGATCATAAATCCTTTGGTCGTGTATCTCAAGGTATAATGCTTGACAGAAATTTGTACTCACAAAAAAAATGTAAGTCCACTAATAAGGAGAAATGTCTAGAAGACTTGTGGTAAATAAATTAGGATCCTCAATCTTGACACTATTGGAAAGTATTTTTCACTTTTGTTTTTTTTACCAATAAACATTATGGGGCAATCATTGTATGTTTATTTTGTGAAATTATTGTTTATGACCCCTCTCCCAAGTGAAAATTAAGAGGGGATATCCATATGTGATTTTTACTTGCCCAAATATCATTTATGCCAACTTTTTGTATTTATGTCATCTAGTCAATCTTAAGGGAGAATGTCAAGAATCTGTTCATTAATTTTGACTTAGTGGACATTTGTTGTCTTTTGGTTTATTATTAATGTGGTGGTTAGATGGTGGCCTTAGTGGTCCTTTATTAATATGGTGATTAGATGATAACTTAGTTGATTGTCATTAATGCAAAATGAGCTTAAAGTTTAGCATTACACACATGGTCCCTTGTCCCTCTACATCTACTTGTACATCAAATGTTATACACCAAGTTATTGCATGTGGGTTAATTAAACAACGATGTTCATTGCAGAGTTTTCTGCCAATGAAGGCTTTTGCACTATAACTTCAGTGTCAATATTTATGTGGTCATTGCAATATGTATGGAGATCTCTAATTTCTTTCTGAAATTTTATGTTCCAAATTTTCATTTAAATTTTAGAAATATTATTCTAATCTCATAAGAGTTAAGATAACATGGTTCGAAGTTAATGTAACCATAGTGAATATTTGGGAAAACATTATATTCAAAGG
>ML779853.1:652024-675275 GCA_009831015.1 Picea engelmannii
ATAGAATAAGGCGGATGTAAGAAGACCTAATAGAAGCTTCCGCTTCTAGAAGGATCTTCCTCTAGATGCTTCTTTTTAGTATAAATAGGAGTCGAGGGTATGAGAACCCTATCTTGGATATTATTGTAACAGAGCACTGCTCGTTTGGAGGTTTCCCCCTCGAAGAGGCCTGTGAACATTGCTATCTGATTCAAAGTGTTATTTCTGTTGCTATTTCGTATATCATTTATGTGTATTGTGAAGATTATGCTGGATATTTTACTGTTATTCTGTCATTTATAGCATTTCATTTCTGTTCTGCATATTTTACATATCTGGTATCTTGCAATTTCATCCATGTTAAGTAGTGATCACAGCAACCAAACCTAAAAGGGAGACACCTCCAAGGGCAGAAATAAGAACTAAACCTGCTAAGCTTTTATGTTATGCTATTTAGATGTTTAGTAGTGGAGAAGTATATTGTTAACAGTTCAAGATATTAACATGTTTTATATCTAGAAGTTGCTTTTGAGACAAGGTACACCTCCGAGGGCATATTTAAGAACTAAACCTGATATTCTTTATGTTATGCTATTTAGATGTTTAGTAGTGGAGAAATATGATGTTAACAGTTCAAGATATTAACATGTTTTATAACTAGAAGTTGGTTTTGAGACAAGGTACAACGGAACTGGAAGGAAATATGTATTAACACTGCTAATGAAGTGGCCATCCACAAAGAGTGGCAGTGAGTTTAATAATGTTTTGTACAATATATGATAAATCTCTTTCGTTTTGAAAGTAAAAAATTGTCATGATCTTTACAAGATTTGCAAAAATGATTTCATTGCCATTTGTTAATATGATAATTTGATATCATTGGAATCCTATTTAAAATTCCACCCCAATGCTAAAAGTAAGAAGAAACAGTCCACCAAATAAATGTTCATTGCCACCAGATTAACAATGCCTAATTTTAACATATTTTTCAGAGCGTTAGGGTTTAGGTGGAGTGCTAGGGTTCTAGCGGAGAGCTCGTGCGTCAAGCGGCTGCAATGGGTGCCCCTGGGGGTGGGGATTCAGCCCCTCCCCCTTGCCCCCCCCCCAAACTTCGAACGACGATGCCTTCCGGAGGCTCGTTAGTAGTGGAGGTAAGAGGACTCCCCCCCCTTCTGTCCCAAAATTCATCAAAAAGCTTGAAGAGATCCCCGAAATCGCCCTCCCGGAGACCCAACCGGTCAAAATTGTGTTGGCTCTGACTGAGAGAGGTCTGGTTGGTCAATTCATGGGGCTTTGGCCCTCTGCAAAAACCACGTACGATTGGATTCAAAGAAACTGGAAGCCCCTTCTCAAACATGGGGTTACCTGCTACCCAGTAGGAAGAGGCTTTTTCATTTTCGAATTCATTGACAAAGAAGACAGAGATCTTATCTTCAGAAGTGGGCCATATTTCATGGGCACACAGGGGTTATACCTGAACCGTTGGACCCTAGATTTTGATCCCAATGTAGACTCGCCTAAGGAGGTTCCAGTATGGGTACGGCTACCAAACCTCCCTGTTCATTGCTGAAGCTATGAGTCGTTGCAGAAGATCGGGAATGGGATTGGGCGTTTCATAGAAAAAGCCAACACCAAGGTCAACTACACCTGTGCAAGGATCTATGTCGAAGTAGACCTGAAAGCCAGGCTTCCAGAGGCCGTGAAACTATTGGTCGGCTCCTGGTCCTACTACCAGAAAGTTGATTATGAACACCTCCCATTTAAGTGCAGAAACTGTCAGGAACATGGTCACTTTCAGAGGAATTGTCCAAAGGCCCAAACACCAGATAAAGAAGATACTGAAGGTTGGCAAAAGGTAAAGAGAAACAAAGCAACTCAAAAACCTAGAGAGAAACGTCCCGAGGAGGAAACAGGCCAGCCCTTTGTTCCCCAGGCGACCCCCCCCCCCTCGACCGAATCTTCCCCAGCTCCAACCTCTCTGTCGCTTCCTCCCAAGGACAGCTCAGCCCCTGCAACAGATACCTCACCCCCAGAGGACCACCCGAAATCTGATGAAGAACACATTTCAATTGGTTCTGAAACTGGAGCAGATTCAGAGGATGGAGCCACAGAAACCAGTAGCTCAGTCGGAACACCTGATAAATCTCCAAGGGGAAGGAAATCAGAAAGGAAAAAAAGGGAAGAGAAATCGTACAGGGATGTTGTAGTAGAGACCCAGAAAACCATCCCAGACATCATGACAACCAGATCCACAAAGAAGGAAAGAAAGACTCCNGATGCTACATCTCCTGGAATTGTAGAGGACTGGGCAGCAAACCAAAAGAAGAAGCTATTAAAGATCTAGTTCGAATGTCAAATCCTGAAGTCCTTCTGATCCAGAAGACGAAAATGGAGGAGTCTGAAACCCTCCAAGCAAGCAAAACTTTCTAGAAAAAGGGCGTTGGCAGAGCAGTAAGCGCCAGAGGAGCCTCTGGGGGCTTAGCCACCATCTGGAACACCTCAACTCTGGAGCTATTAGAAGAAGAAAATACAACCCATTGGATCTTCACAAAGCTACTCCACAAAGACTCCGGCCACATTGTAAGTCTATTTAACATTTATGCTCCAATTTTGTTGTCTAAAAAGAAAGAATGTTGGGACACCCTGAATAATTATCTGTGTTTAAACCCCCTAGAAAATATTGTCATAGCCGGGGATCTGAATGTTACCTTGGCTCTGTCTGAGAAAAAAGGAGGAACGCATGTTAGAGATCCTGCCAGGGAATGGGTGGAAGACCTCATTCTAGACAGGGATCTGGAAGATATTAAACCAAGCAAAGGGAGATTCACCTGGACAAACAAAAGAATTGTGCCAGGCCACATAGTGGCCCGTCTATATAGATTCTTGGTTCAATCCTCCTTCCTGACCCTTTGTCTTTTCGCCTCCTCTGAAATTCTCCTGGCCTTCACCTCTGACCATAAGCCAATATCCCTCACCCTTTCCTCTGGGGAAAACCTTTTTACAGTAAGAAAGAATGCCAAAAACCCTAGACATCCAAAAACCTAACCCTAGGAGATGAAACACCAAAATTCATGTGCGCCCCGTTTGGGTAAGCTAGTACATCAACTTCCCGAGGTCGTAACTTTTGCATACGATCTCTGTTTTAGGTGTGTGATAGCCCGTTGGAAAGGTATCATCGAGAAGATTCATTTTGGGGGCTCAATAATGTCTTTAACTATCATTGATGAGCTCGATACTGAAAAATATTCATTTAGGCCCTCAAAATGGCCCTGGAAGTAAAAACTGCTAAAAATAGTAAATTGCCAAAAATGTCAGAAAATTGTTTTGAGCCAATTGGAAAAGGTGGGTGGCCACTGATATTCATCTAGATCAATACTCCCTCATTAGGAATAAATGGTCTCCATTGCATTGAGGTCCCCCATTAGATGAGGAAATTTCTACTGAAATTGGCCCCGGGTGAGCCACTTGCCTTGGTATAGGAGTTGCCCTGCTTTGATGACTCGATAAAGTTGGATCCTTTGTTGTCGAGTGCCCTTGATCTATCTGTCCACAATATGATAATTGGATGCCTGTTGTATGCAGTGGGGGTTGAGCTCTGTTGGTGTCAGTTGTTCTACTACTTCTGAGCTGTCCAATAATGGTGGGAAATAAGGGCGAAGGAGATCCACGTTGACCATTGGGTGCAAGCCAAGGAAAGGAGGAATGTTGAGCTAAAAAGAATTATCCCCCACGCCCTTGATGATAGTGTACGGTCCATAACAGAGTGGGCGAAGCTTCATATGGGGTCCTGTAAAGCGTTCTTTCTTCAAGTGTAGCCAAACTTTGTCGCCCACCTGAAACTTATGCGGCACCCGATGTTGATCATGGCATTGTTTGTACTTGTCATTGGACTTTTGTAGGATATCCTGAACCTGTTGGCGGATGTGCTGGATCCGCTCAATGAATCAGGTGGCTTTGTCAGCTTCAGTTGGAGCAGGAGATGAGTCATTCGAGGTGACCGCAAGGGGAAGTGTAACATCTATGGGACCCAATGGTTGGAATCCCAACCCCACTTGAAAGGGGTTGTGGCCAGTTGAGCTATGCAAGGCTCGGTTGTAGCTATGTTGGACATAAGGAAGGCTCTCATCCCATGTGCGAGGGTTCTTTGAATTATACATGCGAAGGATATGCAAAATCATTCGATTTACAACCTCGGTTTGGCCATCTGTCTGGGGGTGGAAGGTCGTGGATTTGGCAGTGGCCTCTGCTGTGATGCTCTTCTTGCAAGCAACCAGAATCACCATCTTAGAAAACCGATCAACAACCATAAAAACACAGTCATTTCCCCGCTTGGTGGATGGGAGGCCCGACATGTAGTCCATTGAGATGGATTCCCATGGCCTGTCAGGAGTAGGAAGAGGGGTGTACAAGCCATGTTTCTTAGTGGTCGGTTTGGAAATAGCGCAGGCAGTGCAGGACCTGATATACTTGTCGACCTCTTGTCGAAGTTTCGGCCAGTAGAAATGTTTTTGTAGCACCGCCACTGTCTTTTCGACGTCGAAGTGTCCTGCCACCCGACTTTAGTGGGCTTCCCAGATCATCTTCGCTATATCGCTTGATGGAACATAGATATGGACCAGACGACACAACAACCCATCCTGAAGATGGAAATTATCGACAACTGCATTTGCACCCAACATTTGGTAGGTGGTGGCGAAGTCAGGGTCTGTCTCATAGAGTTGGGACCATCCAAATGTCTCATGGATGCAAGAGTCTAGCACCATGGTGAGTGTCGCGACTAGCGGTCTGCTGAGGCAATTAGCGATGCGATTGGTGCTTCATGTTTTATACTTGATGTTGAGGTGGAATTGTTGCAAGTATGTGGACCACTTTTGATGGCAGACATTTTGCAGTTTTCCCTATGTCTGCATGAACTGCAGTGGCTTATGATCAGTGTGGATGACTGTCTCCTTCCCAAGAATGTAATGTCTCCATTGGCGACATGCTTTCACAATGGAGTACATTTCTTTGTCGTAAGTAGGGTACTTACGGAAAGTATATGACAGTGTCTCACTCTGTCTCGATCTCAAAGGGATGTTGCAGGTCTGGTAGTGAAAGTACTGGGGTTGAGCACAAGTGTTGCTTCAAATCATCGAACGGTTGTTGTTGGGACTAGCCCCACGTAAATTTCGCCTTACCACCACCCCTGTTTATTTGACTGAGGGCCCATGAAATATGGGAGAAACCCAACACGAACCTGCGGTAGAAATTAGCAAGTCCCAAGAAGCTCTGAAGCTCAGTGAGTGTTATTGAGGCTGGTCAGTCACGGATGACTTGGATCTTGGTTGGATCCACATGTACACCATGATTATCAATGATGTAGCCCAGGTAATGGACCATGTCCATGCCGAAGGAGCATTTTTCCAGGTTGGCGTATAGCTTGTGCTGCCGCAGGGTGTGTAGAACCTGCTAAATATGTTGCAAGTGTTCGTCCCAAGTCTTGTTGTAAATTAGAATGTCATCTAGATACACCACTACAAAATTATTGGTGAATGGTCGCAGCATATCGTCCATCATTCTCATGAAAGTGGTTGGAGCATTTATCAAACCAAAGGGCATGACCAACCATTCAAAAAGTCCTTCCTTTGACTTGAAGGTGGTCTTCCATACATCTGTCTGTTCTATCAGGACCTGGTGGTAGCCAGACTTCAGATCAATCTTACTAAAGTATTTGGCCCCCGTGAGTTGATCAAGGAGGTCATCGATTCAGGGAATCGGGTACCGGTTTCTGACAATGATTTTATTTAGAGCCCGGTAATCAATACAGAGTCGCCAGGTTCCATCTTTCTTATGTACCAGCACGATTGGGCTCCCGCAAGGTGATGAGCTAGGGCGTATGTGCCCCTTGTGGAGCAGTTCTTGGATTTGTCTCTTGATCTCCTCATTCTCTAACAAAGAGTGACGATAGATTGGCCCATTGGGCAGCGGTGCATCGGGGGTCAGATCGATGGGGTGCTTCACCTAGCAGTTCAGAGTTACCCTTGTAGGTGAGGAGAAGATATCCGAGTATTCTTCCACGACCTTATCTACTTTCTTATACTGTGTGGAGTGGTCGGCCGCAGAGACCCTAGATGTGGTTGTGATCTTTCGCTTATTCTGAGAGCGAATCATGAAGAAGACAAACTTCCCCGTCTGAGAGATGACCTTCCTGCATTGCTTAGCAGAGATCAAGGAAATAGCACTAGGTGGGACTGCCTCGGGTATCCTGTTCAAAGTAATAATAACACTACGAGGACTAGACTCATATACAGCACGATGTTTCCATAAATAAGGTTGGCCCAAAAGAACATCACAAACTTCAAGAGGAGAAACATCATACAATACCTCGTCTTTCAAGGGCTTGATGCCATACAACAGTCGACACTGTTGGTCGACGTGGAGATCGCTTCCTTCGCGGAGCCATCCAATGGTGTAGGGTTGTGGGTGAGGCGTTGTTGGCAGGGCCAGCCGCTTGACGACCTCTGCTGAGATGAGGTTCTTCTGGCTACCGTTGTCAATGATGAAGTGTAGCGGGGTGCCTTTTACCCACATCTGTGAATGGAAGAGGCGCTCTCCTTCTTCTGGCTCGTCTGGTTCACCAAGCTGGATCTTGGTGGTAGAAACGGTGGCACTCGATTCTGCGTCAATGATTCGTCTTCCCCTTTCTGGTTCTTTCTCGGAGTCAGAATCTGCATCGGATTCAGAGGCTTTCACTTCGGCCACCAACGAATGCTTTGAGCAACAGTTAGCAGTGTTATGCCAAGGGCTCTTATGGAAATCGCACCACTTCCCGGTATCTTTCTTTGTCTTTCCAGTGTCCTTCTTTGCTTGCGGCTTGTAATGGTTGTCTTGATATTGTCCATCTTTGCTCTATCCTTTGTTCGGTGCGTTAGGGCCGCCCTTTCCTAGCTTTTGTTGTGAGGGGTTCCCAGGCCCAAATTGTCGTGTCTTTTGTTTGAGCTTCTGCTCAATTTTGACGGCATATCGGTAGGCCGCGCCCAAGGATGAGATGTCTAGAAATTCCATTTCGGTATGGATGTATCTATGTAGAGCACCACGATAGTTGAGCACCAGATGTCACTCCGAATCTTTGATACCCAACTTGGTGCACAAGATATGGAATATATTTGTGAAATCTGGCACTGCTTGGTCTCTTTCTTGCCGTAGTGTGGTCAATTTCGTATACAGGTCGTCATAACTTCCAACAGGGTAGTATTGTTCCTTAATAGCATCCCTGAAGAATTCCCAGGTGGTCGTGACTGAAAATAATGAGGTTCTACTACTTCTGAGGTGTCCAATAATGGTGGGAAATAAGGGCGAAGGAGATCCACGTTGAACACTGGGTGCAGGCCAAGGAAAGGAGAAATGTTGAGCTCAAAATCATTATCCCCCATGGCCTTGGTGATAGTGTACGGTCCATAATGGAGTGGGTGAAGCTTCAGATGGGGTCCTGTAAGGCGTTCTTTCTGCAAGTGCAGCCAAACTTTGTCGCCCACCTGAAACTTATGTGGAACCTGATGTTGATCATGGCGTTGTTTGTACTTGTCATTGGACTTCTGTAGGATATCCTGAACCTGTTGGCGGATGTGCTGGATCCGCTCAATGAACCGGGTGGCTTTGTCAGCTTTAGTTGGAGCAGGAGATGAGTCAGTCGAGGTGACTACAAGGAGAAGTGCAACATCTATGGGACCCAATGGTTGGAATCCCAATCCCACTTGAAATGGGTTGTGGCCAGTTGAGCTATGCAAGGCTCGGTTGTAGCTATGTTGGACATAAGGAAGGCTCTCATCCCATGTGCGAGGGTTCTTTGAATTATACATGCGAAGGATATGCACAATCATTTGATTTACAACCTCGGTTTGGCCATCTGTCTGGGGGTGGAAGGCCATGGATTTGGTGAGCTTGGTGTCCAGCAGTGACCAGAGGCTCGACCAAAATGTGTTGAGAAATCGACTATCCCGATCTAAGACAATGGTTTGTGGGATTCCAAAATGTACCCAAACTCGTTCAAAGAAGAGCTTGGCAGTGGCCTCTGCTGTGATGCTCTTCTTGCAGGCAACCAGAATCGCCATCTTAGAAAAGTGATCAACAACCACAAAAACACAGTCATTTCCCCGCTTGGTGGATGGGAGGCCCGACATGTAGTCCATTGAGATGGATTCCGATGGCCTGTCAGGAGTAGGAAGAAGGGTGTACAAGCCATGTTTCTTAGTGGACGGTTTGGCAATAATGCAGGCAGTGCAGGACCTGATATACTTGCTGACCTCCTGTCGAAGTTTCGGCTAGTAGAAATGTTTCTATATCATCGCCACTATCTTTTCGACGCCGAAGTGTCCTGCCACCCGACTGTAGTGGGCTTCCCAAATCAGCTTCGCTCGCTCGCTTTATGGAACACAGATATGGCCCAGACGACATAACAACTCATCCTGAAGATGGAAATTATCGACAACTGCATTTTCACCCAACATTTAGTAGGTGGTGGCAAAGTCAGGGTCTATCTCATAGAGTTGGGACCATCCAGATGTCTCATGGCTGCAAGAGTCTAGCACCGTGGTGAGTGCCACGATTGGCGATCTGTTGAGGCAATCAGCGACGTGATTGGTGCTTATTGTTTTATACTTGATGTTGAAGTGGAATTGTTGCAAGTATGTGGACCACTTATGATGGCGGTCATTTTGCAGTTTTCCCTGTGTCTGCATGAACTGCAGTGGCTTATGATCAGTGTGGATGACTGTCTCCTTCCCAAGAATGTAATGTCTCCACTGGCGACATGCTTGCACAATGGAGTACATTTCTTTGTCGTAAGTAGGGTACTTGCGGATAGTATCTGATAGTGTCTCACTATGATAGGCCACGGGGTGGTCGTGCTGAGTGACAACGACGCCCACGGCATAGTCTGAAGCATCTGTCTCGATCTCAAAGGGATGTTACAGGTCTGGTAGTGAAAGTACTGGGGTTGAGCACAAGCGTTGCTTCAAATCATCAAACGCTTGTTGTTGGGACCGGCCCCATGAAAATTTCACCTTACCACCACCCCTGTTTATTTGGCTAAAGGCCCATGCAATATGGCAGAAATCCATCACGAACCTGCGGTAGAAATTACCAAGTCCCAAGAAGCTCCAAAGCTCAATGAGTGTTGTTGGGGCTGGCCAGTCACGAATGACTTGGATCTTGGTTGGATCCACATGTACGCCATGCTGATCAATGATGTATCCTAGGTAATGGACCCTGTCTATGTCGAAGGAGCATTTTTCAAGGTTGGTGTATATCTTTTTCTGCCGCAGGGTGTGCAGAACCTATTGCATATGATGCAAGTGTTCGTCTCAAGTCTTATTGTAAATTAGAATGTCATCCAGATACACCACTACAAAAGTATTGGTGAATGGTCGCATGATATCATCCATCATCCTTATGAAAGTGGCTGGAGCATTTGTCAAACCAAAGGGCATGAACAACCATTCAAAAAGTCCTTCCTTTGACTTGAAGGCAGTGTTCCATACATTTGTCTGTTCTATCAGGACCTGGTGGTAGCCAGACTTCAGATCAATCTTACTGAAGTATTTGGCCCCTGTGAATTGATCAAGGATGTCATCGATTCAGGGAATCGGGTACCGGTTTCTGACAGTGATTTTATTCAGATCCCGGTAATCAATACAGAGTCGCCAGGTTCAATCTTTCTTCTGTACCAGCATGATTGGGCTCCCGCAAGGTGATGAGCTAGGGCGTATGTGCCCCTTGTGGAGCAGTTCTTGGATCTATCTCTTGATCTCCTCATTCTCTACCAAAGAGTGACAATAGACTGGCCCATTGGACATCGATGCGTCAGGGGTCAGATCGATGGGGTGCTTGACCTGGCAGTGCAGAGGTACCCCTGTAGGTGAGGAGAAGATATCTGAGTATTCTTCCATGACCTTATCTACCTTCTTCTGTTGTGTGGAGAGGTCAGCCGCGGAGACCCAGGATGTGGTTGTGATATTTCTCTTATTCTGAGAGCGAATCACGAAGAAGACAAACTTCCCCATCTGAGACATGACCTTCCTGCATTGCTTAGCAGAGATCAAGGAAATAGCACTAGGTGGGACTACCTCAGGTATCCTGTACAGTTTCCTGTTCAAAGTAATAATAACACTACGAGGCCTAGACTCATATACACCATGATGTTTCCATAAATAAGGTTGTCCCAAAAGAACATCACAAACTTCAAGAGAAGCAACATCACACAATACCTCGTCTTTGAAGGGCTTGATGCCATACGACAGTCGACACTGTTGGCTGACATGGAGATCGCTTCCTTGGCAGAGCCATCCAATGGTGTAGGGTTGTGGGTGCAGCGTTGTTGGCAGAGCTAGCCGCTTGACGACCTCTGCTGAAATGAGGTTCTTCTGGCTACCGCTGTCAACGATAAAGTGCAGCGGGGTGCCTTTTACCCACATCTATGAATGGAAGAGGCGCTCTCCTTCTTCTGACTCATCTGGTTCACCAGGATGGATCTTGGTGGTAGCAACGATGGCACTGAGTTCCATGTCAATGATCCATATTCCCCTTTCTGGTTCTGTCTCGGAGTTAGAATCTGCATCTGATTCAGAGGCTTTCACTTCGGCCACCAACGACTGCTTTGAGCGACAGTCAGCAGTGTTATGCCAAGGGCTCTTATGGAAGTCGCACCACTTCCCGATATCTTTCTTTATCTTTTCAGTGTCCTTCTTTGCTTGCGGCTTGTAATGGTTGTCTTGATATTGTCCATCTTTGCTCTGTCCTTTGTTCGGTGGATTGGGGCCGCCCTTTCCTGGCTTTTGTTGTGAGGGTTTCCCAGGCCCAAATTGTCGCGTCTTTTGTTTGAGCTTCTGCTCTATTTTGACGGCATATCGGTAGGCTGCGCCCAAGGATGAGATGTCTAGAAACTCCATTTCAGTCTGGATGTATCTATGTAGATCACCGCGATACTTGAGCACCAGATGTCGCTCTGAATCTTTGATACTCAATTTGGTGCGCAAGGTATGGAAGATATTTGTGAAATCTGGCACTGCTTGGTCTCTTTCTTGCCGCAGTGTGGTCCATTTGGTATACAGGTTGTCATAACTTCCGACAGGGTAGTATTGTTCCTTAATAGCATACCTGAAGGATTCCCAGGTGGCCGTGACTAAAAATAATGAGGTTTCCTCTGTTTCCTTTTGCTCACAGAAATTTTTCCACCAATCTTTGACATGGGAACGCCTTTGAGGAGCGCAAAAGTAATCTTTTCTCTATTCAAAAATTTATGAACAGAAAAATACCCTTCTAGTAGATTCAACCACTTGTCTACAGCATCTTCGTCTATCTGACCTTCAAATATAGGAATATCAAAGTTTATTTGTACCTTGAAGGGAGCGGTGCCTCCGTTCGAAGAAGATGCATTGCCTGTTGGTAGTCGCCAAAGGATTTGTACGAAACTATCCATCATCTCGTTCCTCTGTTGCGTGAGAGCTTCCTCAATCAACACTTTGAAAGGATCTCCCATCCCGTCATATTTATTTTTTCCTACCATGGGAGGTCGCTTGAACATGCGAGAGCTTCTGTCCTCAAGAGAAACAAGCTCGAGACCCAACTCTTTGTACTCCGACCTCGTTGAGCACATGCATTAAGACGACAAGGAGCAGACCGCTCTGATACCACTGATCCGAATTTTATGAGCAGAACGAAATGAATACAGATTATTAACAGGTGCTTAACACAAAAATAACAGAGATACAGTAAAACTGGTTTTCTATTCAATAACGAAATAAGCTAAAACTATAAAATGCAGTGGAAACAAGCTTGCTGGAATGGTGGCGGCTTATCTCTGAGAAGAGATGTGAAGACAGTGCGCATTCGCAAGAAGAAGGTTACAATGAGGCTCTGAAGGCCTTCTTACAATAAGAAAGAATTCCAAAAACCCTAGACATCCAAAAACCTAACCCTAGGAGATCAAACACCAAAAGTCATGTGGGCCCAGTTTGGGTAAGCTAGTACATCAACTTCTCGGGGTCGTAACTTTTGCATACGATCTTCGTTTTAGGTGTGTGATAGCCCGTTGGATAGGTATCATCGAGGAGATTCATTTTGGGGGATCAATCATGTCTTTGATTATCATTGAGGAGATCGATACTGAAAAAACCTTCATTTAGACCCTCAAAATGGCCCCGGAAGTAAAATCTGCTAAAAATAGTAAATTGCCAAAAATGTCAGAAAATTGTTTTGAGCGAGTTGAAAAAGGTGGGTGGCCACCGATATCCATCTGTATCAATCCTCTATCCTTAGGAAGCAATGGTCTTCATTGCGTTGAGGTCCTCCATTAGATGAGGAAATTTTTGTTGAATCTGGCCTCGAGTGAGCCACTTACCTTTGTGCAGGAGCTGCCCTACTTTGATGACTCGATAAAGTTGGATCCTTTGTTGTCGAGTGCCCTTGATCTGTCTGTCCACAATCTGATCATTGGATGCATGTTGTATGCATTCGGGGTTGAGTTCTGTTGGTGTCAGTTGTTCTACTACTTCTGAGGTGTCTAATAATGGTGGGAAATAAGGGCGAAGGAGATCCACGTTGAACATTGGGTGCAGGTCAAGGAAAGGAGGAATGTTGAGCTCAAAAGCATTATCCCCCACGGCCTTGGTGATAGTGTATGGTCCATAACGGAGTGGGTGAAGCTTCCAATGGGGTCCTGTAAGGCATTCTTTCTGCAAGTGCATCCAAACTTTGTCGTCCACCTAAAACTTATGCAGCACCCGATGTTGATCATGGCATTGTTTGTACTTGTTATTGGACTTCTGTAGGATATCCTGAACCTGTTGGCGGATGTGTTGGATCCACTCAATGAACCGAGTGGCTTTGTCACCTTCAGTTGGAGCAAGAGATGAGTCAGCCGAGGTGACCGCAAGGGGAAGTGCAACATCTATGGGACCCAATGGTTGGAATCCCAAAACCACTTGAAAGGGGTTGTGGCCGGTTGAGCTATGCAAGGCTCGGTTGTAGCTATGCTAGACATAAGGAAGGTTCTTATCCTATGCGCGAGGGTTCTTTGAATTATACATGTGAAGGATATGCACAATCATTCGATTTACAACCTTAGTTTGGCCATCTGTCTAGGGGTGTAAGGTCGTGGATTTGGTGAGCTTGGTGTCCAGCAGTGACCAAAGGCTCGACCAGAATGTGCTGAGAAATCGACTATCCCGATCTGAGACAATGGTTTGTGGGATTCCAAAATGTACCCAGACTCGTTCAAAGAACAGCTTGGCAGTGGCC
This sequence comes from Picea engelmannii, assembly GCA_009831015.1. NCBI lineage: Eukaryota > Viridiplantae > Streptophyta > Pinopsida > Pinales > Pinaceae > Picea > Picea engelmannii. Next base: position 665,279 of record ML779853.1, read on the forward strand.
TCTGTTGTGATGCTCTTCTTACAGGCAACCAGAATCGTCATCTTAGAAAAGCGATCAACAACCACAAAAACACAGTCATTTCCCCGCTTGGTGGATGGGAGGCCTGACATGCAGTCCATTGAGATGGATTCCCATGGCCTATCAGGAGTAGGAAGAGGGGTGTACAAGCCCTGTTTCTTAGTGGTCGGTTTGGCAATAGCGCAGGCAGTGCAGGACCTGATATACTTGCCGACCTCCTGTCGAAGTTTTGGCCAGTAGAAATGTTTCTGTAGCACCACCACTGTCTTTTTGACACCGAAGTGTCCTGCCACCCGACTGTAGTGGGCTTCCCAGATCAGCTTCGCTCGCTCGCTTGATGGAACACAGATATGGCCCAGACGACACAACAACCCATCCTGAAGATGGAAATTAACGACAACTACATTTGCACCCAATATTTGGTAGGTGGTGGCGAAGTCGGGGTCTGTCTCATAGAGTTGGGACCATCCAGATGTCTCATGGCCGCAAGAGTCTAGCACCGTGGTGAGTATCACGACTCGCGGTCTGCTGAGGAAATCAGCGACGCGATTGGTGCTTCTTGTTTTATACTTGATGTTGAGGTGGAATTGCTGCAAGTATGTGGACCACTTTTGATGGCGGTCATTTTGCAATTTTCCATGTGTCTGCATTAACTGCACTGGCTTATGATCATTGTGGATGACTGTCTCCTTCCCAAGAATGTAATGTCTCCATTGGTGACATGCTTGCACAATGGAGTACATTTCTTTGTCGTAAGTGGGGTACTTACGGACAGTATCTGAAAGTGTCTCACTATGATAGGCCACGGGGTGGCCGTGCTGAGTGAGAACGGCGCCCATGGCATAGTCCGAAGCATCTGTCTCGATCTCAAAGGGATGTTGCAGGTCTGGTAGTGAAAGTACTAGGGTTGAGCACAAGCGCTACTTCAAATCATCGAATGCTTTTTGTTTGGACCAGCCCCACTCAAATTTCACCTTACCACCACCCATGTTTATTTGGTTGAGGGCCCATGCAATATAGAATAAACCCAACACGAACCTGCGGTAGAAATTAGCAAGTCCCGAGAAGCTCCGAAGATCGGTGAGTGTTGTTGGGGCTGGCCAGTCACGGATGACTTGGATCTTGGCTGGATCCACATGTATGCCATGCTGATCAATAATGTAGCCAAGGTAATGGACCCTCTCCATGCCGAAGGAGCATTTTTCCAGGTTGGCGTATAGCTTGTGATGCCGCAGGGTGTGCAGAACCTGTTGAATATGCTGCAAGTGTTCGTCCCAAGTCTTGTTGTAAATTGGAATGCCTTCCAGATACACCACTACAAAATTATTGGTGAATGGTCGCAGGATATCGTCCATCATCCTCATGAAAGTGGTTGGAGCATTTGTCAAACCAAAGGGCATGACCAATCATTCAAAAAGTCCTTCCTTTGACTTGAAGGCGGTCTTCCATACATTTGTTTATTCTATCGGGACCTGGTGGTAGCCAAACTTCAGATCAATCTTACTGAAGTATTTGGCCCCCATGAGTTGATCAAGGAGGTCATCGATTCAGGGAATCGGGTACTGGTTTCTGACAATGATTTTATTCAGAGCCCGATAATCAATACAGAGTCGCCAGGTTCCATCTTTCTTCTGTACCAGCACGATTGGTCTCCCGCAAGGTGATGAGCAAGGGCGTATGTGCCCCTTGTGGAGCAGTTCTTGGATCTGTCTCTTTATCTCCTCATAATCTAACAAAGATAGACGATAGACAAGGCCATTGGGCAGCGGTGCGTCAGGGGTCATATCGATGGGGTGCTTGACCTAGCAGTGCAGAGGTACCCCTCTATGTGAGAAGAAGATATCTGAGTATTCTTCCATGACCTTATCTACTTGCTTCTACTGTGTGGAGAGGTCGGTTGCAGAGAACCTAGATGTGGCTGTGATCTTTCGCTTATTCTGAGAGTGAATCATGAAGAAGACAAACTTCCTCGTCTGAGAGATGACCTTCCTGCATTGCTTAGCAAAGATCAAGGAAATATCACTAGGTGGGACTGCCTCGGGTATCCTGTACAATTTCCTGTTCAAAGTAATAATAACACTACGAGGCCTAGACTCATACACAGCATGACATTTCCATAAATAAGGTTGGCCCAAAAGAACATCACAAACTTCAAGAGGAGCAACATCACACAATACCTTGTCTTTGAAGGGCTTGATGCCATACGACAATCGACACTGTTGGTCGACGTGGAGATCACTTCCTTGGCGGAGCCATCCAATGGTGTAGGGTTGTGGGTGCGGCGTTGTTGGCAGGGCCAGCCGCTTGACGACCTCTGCTGAGATGAGGTTCTTCTGGCTACCACTGTCAACGATGAAGTGCAGCGGGGTGCCTTTTACCCACATCTATGAATGGAAGAGGCACTCTCCTTCTTCTGGCTCGTCTGGTTCACCAGGATGGATCTTGGTGGTAGCAACGGTGGCACTAGGTTCTGCGTCAATGATCTGTCTTCCCCTTTCTGGTTCTGTCTCGGAGTCAGAATATGCATCTGATTCAGAGGCTTTCACTTCGGCCACCAACGACTATTTTGAGCGACAGTCAGCAGTTTTATGTCAAGGGCTCTTATGGAAGTCGCACCACTTCCCGGTATCTTTCTTTGTCTTTCCGATGTCCTTCTTTGCTTGCGGCTTGTAATGGTTGTCTTGATATTGTCCATCTTTACTCTGTCCTTTGTTCAGTGGGTTGGGGCCTCCCTTTCCTGGCTTTTTTTGTGAGGGGTTCCCAGGCCCAAATTGTCGTGTCTTTTGTTTGAGTTTCTGCTCGATTTTGACGGCATATCGGTAGGCTCCGCCCAAGGATGAGATGTCTAGAAATTTCATTTCGTTCTGGTTGTATCTATGCAGAGCACCACAATACTTGGGCACCAGATGTCGCTCCAAATCTTTGATACCCAACTTGGTGCGCAAGGTATGGAATATATTTGTGAAATCTGGCACTGCTTGGTCTCTTTCTTGCCGCAGTGTGGTCCATTTGGTATACAGGTCGTCATAACTTCCGACAGGGTAGTATTGTTCCTTAATAGCATCTCTGAAGGATTCCCGGGTGGCCATGACTAAAAATAATGAGGTTTCCTCTGTTTCCTTTTTCTCACAGAAAGATTCCCACCAATCTTTGACATGGGGAACGGCTTTGAGGAGCGCAAAAGTAATCTTTTCTCTATTTGAAAATTTATAAACAGAAAAATTCTCTTTTAGTAGATTCAACCACTTGTCTAGAGCATCTGCGTCTATCTGACCTTCAAATATAGGAATATCAAAGTTTATTTGTACCTTGAATGGGGCGGCACCTCCGTTCGAAGAAGATGCATCGCCTGTTGGTAGCCACCGAAGGATTTCGCAAAACTATCCATCATCTCGTTCCTCTGTTGCGTGAGGGCTTCCTCAATCAACAATTTGAAATGATCTCATGTCTCATCATCTTTATTTTCTCCTGCCATGGGAGGTTGCTTGGGCGTGCGAGAGCTTCTGTCCTCAAGAGAAACAAGCTCGAGACCCAACTCTTTGTACTCCGACCTCGTTGGGGACATGCATTAAGACAACAAGGAGCAGACCGCTCTGATACCACTGATCCGAATTTTATGAGCAGAAAGAAATGAATACAGATTATTAACAGGTGCTTAACACAAAAATAACATAGATACAGTAAAACTGGTTTTCTATTCAATAACGAAATAAGCTAAAACTATAAAATGCAGCGGAAACAAGCTTGCTAGAATGGTGACGGCTTATCTCTGAGAAGAGATGTGACGGCAGCGCGCATTCGCAAGAAGAAGGTTACAATGAGGATCTGAACACCTTTTTACAATAATCAAGAATGCCAAAAACCCTAGACATCCAAAAACCTAACCCTAGGATATGAAACGCCAAAAGTCATGTGGGCCCCGTTTGGGTAAGCTAGTACATCAACTTCCCGGGGTCGTAACTTTTGCATACGATCTTCATTTTAGGTGTGTGATAGCCCGTTGGAAAGGTATCGTCGAGGAGATTCATTTTGGGGGCTCAATCATGTTTTCAACTATCATTGAGGATCTTGATACTGAAAAACCTTCATTTAGGCCCTCAAAATGGCCCCAGAAGTAAAAACTGCTAAAAATAGTAAATTGCCAAAAATGTCAAAAAAAAAATTTGAGCGAGTTGGAAAAGGTGGGTGGCCACCGATATCCATCTGGATCAGGTATGATTGTTAAGCTTGACCTTGCTAATTCTTTTGATTGAGTTCACCATAAATTTTTGTTTGTTGTTATGTCCAAGCTAGGCTTCCACCATCAGGTGACTCGATGGGTTAAGGCTTGCATTTCGGGTCCTTGGATAGCGCCCCTGGTTAATGGAAGATCAGCCTCCTTCTTCCAAGAATCAAGGGGGCTTAGGCAAGGCTTCCCCCTATCCCCCTTTCTCTACGCCATCCAAGCCTCTGTTCTAAGTTTCCAATTGGACAGGTGCCTCCAGCAAAGATCCCTCTTGGGCTTGAACATAACCCCCAGAGTCAAGAATATCAACCACACCCAATTTGTTGATGACACCCTCCTTCTTGGTCTTGCTAATTTCAGATCTGCAAAAAAGTTTTAAGAAGAGCTTGATGCCTATAAAGAGTTCTCTGGCAGCGAAATCAGCCTTAGAAAAAGAAAAAATTACGAGTGGAACTACACACCCATGGAAATGCTTGATATTTCTAGGACCCTAGACATGGATGGATCCTCGGTATGGGATTCCATTAATTACCTAGGAATTCCCCTTGTCAAAGTTGCCACCAGGAATAGCCTCTAGTTACCTTTGCTGGACAAAATCAAAGCCAAAATTCAAGCTTGGGGAGCCTCCTGGCTTAACAAAACAGGAAAAGTAGTCCTTATCAACTCGGTCCTTGCCTCCATCCCAATCTGTCAAGCCTCCACTCTGCTGGCCCCCAAAGCCATTGTGAACAAAACTAATGTGCTCTTGAGAAGATTCCTTTGGGAAGGAGGAAAAAATGATGAGAGGAAAACCCACCTAGTAAGTTGGGATAAAGTCAAAGCTCCTGAAAGAGAAGGAGGCCTTCAGATCAGAGACGTAGCCACGCAAAACATGGCCATGGGAGGAAAAATTTTGTGGAGCATGATAAATGGAAAAACCTCCTGGAGTACAAAAGCTCTTCGGAAAAAATACTTTCTGGGGCACAAAGAGAGATGTCTCGATCGGCCTCCTCTGACTATGAAAGGGTCCCCTATTTTCAATCTATGTTGCAAAGCTAGAGAGCTTCTCATCTCTAAGCTCTACCGGATCCCCGGGAATGGAAAGAAAATCAAAATCTGGGAAGACTCTATTCTAGGGAACCCGCCACTGGATCAGGTGGATGGCTTGGACAATATCAAGAATTGACTTCAGTCAAAAAATACGGACACCCTATGGGATATCTCAGCTTGGAACCAGGATGACCACAGATCATGGAAAAATTGGGACCTTGGGGACTCCCCTTCGAACCTGAAAGAGGAAGTTGTCTCCCTCTTGGAAGCCCTTCAAGGAATCTCTCCTATCTCGGCTAGAAAGAAAGATAAGAGAGGGTGGGGGCCCTCCTCAGGAAAATACACAGTTGTTGCAGGCTACTCAGACATCTTAGCCATTCCCTGGGTGCCCCCTGATCTAAATTCCTCTAGGCTAGAGGAATTTCCATCTCAAAATTGGCAGTGATTGGAGATTCCAGAGTCATCATCCAAGCCCTCTCCCAGAAAAAGAGGCCGAACAACTTCCTCTTAGCCCATTATTACACAAAAATCAACAGTAAGGTGGCTGAATTTGAGGAAATTAAGTTCTTTCACGTCCTAAGGAATCTAAACTAGTGGGCGGATCATGAAGAAAATGTGGGTGCCTCCTTGAGCAAGGGAGTGATCATTGTTAATGGGGACGAAAGTTTTTTCCCAATCCTGTAGAAGTCAATTCCTTTCACCATGTAGGTTGAGACCGTTCAATAAAAGAATCTGCACGATCAGGCTCAATCAAGAATCTGAGGCATCGTATCACTCAGGTAAGGATAGCTCTGTTGTGTAGTCACTAGCTTTGCTGTGCAGTCACATGGCCCAGGCACGCATGAAGGAGTTTGTAGTACAGTGGAAAAGATCTTCTTTTGTCAGGAATCCAAGGGCCTCCAATCTTCGACCTCCTCCTTGAGGAATCCAAGGTGGTTTTCAGAGGGTCAGGTCTGACATCTCTCAAGGAACCCCAAGGAGTCACAGAATTTTGAGGGAGGCTCACCATATATCTGGCATCTCCCCTCCAAGGAACCCTATCCCAAGCGATCATTCAGCTAGAAGATCAGAAGTGCAGATGGGAAAGTTCGAGGTGCAGACGAGAAAGAACAGAGGAACAGAAGTGCAGACAGGAGGGGAAAGGTAGACAATGGACTCAGGATCGGGCTCTAGCTCTGGGTTTGCCAAATCCTACGAAGAAAGATTGGAACAGATCCAGAATGAATTGGACGAACTTCGGGGGCTCATTGGCCAACAAGAGATCAAGCAGAATCGGCTGCAGAAAACGGGAAACAACCGGTGGGAGTTGCTAAACCATGAGTTAAAGGAAATTCACGAAGAGCTCTGGGAAGACCATATGACCAACATGAGGGATACAGCAATAATCACTGGAGGTCTGGGGAAGCGACTCGTTCAGCTGGAAAAGAAGGTTGAGGACTTCCTCAAAGCACAAGGCAAAACTCTAAAGGTCAAGTGAGGAGCTATGACTCACTGTCACATACCCACTACCTAAATCAAATTTTTTCGGTCCTCTGTCGAACTCGAGCTCCTAAATGACCATGGAGATCCAACGTAGACTGGCTCTTTCTCTTTTCTTCCCCATTCTCAGGTGATCGCGGGTCATGATCGCGGTTCAGTTTGAACGTAGTGCCTATTTGTATTTCGCACCCGGGCGCTGTAGTAATGTCCAAACATTAGACTCTACAAACACCGAACCCCGGCAGGGCTAGCGAGTGACCAATGTGAATGAATCCCTACGGGGTCAGCGAATGGCCAATAGGAACCAACCTCAACAGGGGTAGAGAACAGCCAATGAGAAAACGCCTCGTTGCGCGGTTAGGTGGCATACAGGTGGCAAGAGGAAAACGTGACACGGTGGTCTTCATGACAGGGAGGGGCCCCACTTCACACGCCACACTATTCCGGACCCACCCCCCCCCCATTAAAGGCAGAATGGCAAGGGGGGTATGGAAACCACCTGGGAGTCGTTGATCACAATGAGTCAATCTTGACCGTTCGAGAGTTGCGCGTCCAATTCNCCCCCTACCGCTAAAGGCAGAACAGTAAGGGGGCTCCGGAATGGAACCTCGGTCGTAGATCTGGATGGGTGGACTCTGGCCGTCCATATCTGCTCACCGTTTATCCTAAAGCATGTTCACGTCCTGGCTTAAGTTGACGTCTCACCTCCACATCTAACGGTCATTACAGAATCGGAGATTCTCCGAAAGAATCTCTTCCGTCCATCAAGGTTTTGACACTCGTGATGTCCCAACAATTTGGTTCACCAATCCCCGAATCTTGATACACTCCTCTACTGCCTTAGCCTCCCGAGATAAGTCTTTAATCCACGTGACCTCTCTCTCACAAGACCGCAGCCTTGTCCCCCATCGGGGTTTCGGGGTTTTCAATGCCAAAGTGCAAACGTCCCCAGGACTCTCGATTCCTCGAATCCCGACGCGCCCTTTACGCGCTAGCTCTCCTAGCTAGGCTCCTAGCTCACATGACCACTATCCCCGTGACCGTAGTCTTATCCCTCGTCAGGGCTACGGGGATTTTAATACCACAATACATACATCCACGGGATTCCTGACTCCTCGAATCTCGATTCTCCGCTGCACTGACAACTGGCCTCCACTGTGGTCCTTCCCTCAGCCCTGATGTGCTGACAGTTGTCCCCCACTGATCGGGGTTTCGCGTTTCACGTTTCCAAAGTGCACAGATAACTTGTCACCGGGATCTCCGACATCCCAATGAACCAAACTCTGATGGACGGCCTCCTCGTCGGGACTTTCCCCGATGGCCTAGATCTTTGCCACGCGTCCCCACAAGTGGACGGTCCTGATCCAATCTCGTGCTTTCACGACTTCTGGTGCTCCGGAAGTCTTGCCTTCCAAACCTCCGATATGCCAATGGGCTCTCGATCTCGCCACGTATCCTCACAAACGGGCGGCTCTGATCTCGTCGGGATTTCGAGACTTGTGATGTCCCAACTCCTTCGACCTCAGGAACTTCGATTTCCCGATGCCGAATATCCCGACTCTCTGCGGATTTCTGACACGCGTCCCAATGGATGGACGGTCCAAATGAACTCTCGGGGTTCGCGACTTCGGTTGTCCTGGATGCCTCGTCCTCTGGACTCGCAAAACTCCGATCTCCGACTCTCTTCAGATCTCCGCCATGTGCCCAACCTGATGAACGGTCCAGATCTGATCTCGCTGTTTCGAGACTTATAGTGTCCCGATTCCCTCGACCTCAGGATCTCCGATGTCCCGATGGCCAACCTCCCGACTCTCTCCATATCTCTGACACATGTCCGATCTGACGGCTGACGGGTAATTGGACCAAGATCTAACGGTTTAGATCTGTTCTTCCTATGCACGCTCCAGAGGCTAAACTCCGAGCATCTTAACCCGATCCAACAGTCGACGGGATTTCTGATGAGATCCAACGGCTCAGATTGTCCCACCTTGTGCATTCTTCCACTACTTCGTGGATGTGGAAAGATCAATGGTCCAGATGTTCTCCTGGGTCTTGGAATCTACGATCCCGATTTCCTCGTTGTTCACGAAGATAGAGGGGAAAAGGGGCAAGGTATGTAACACCCTCGTTACTTCCGTCAATCTAACGGTCGTGCATGGCTATGGGTCATCCGACGAGACCTCATTCGTCGATTTGTTACATATCCCTACACTGCTACCTCGGAACCTTGAGACGATCATTCCTCCTCGTACAGGGTTAATAAGACTTGCGCGTTCAAGTCCTTTTTGGGGGTTCTTGGTGAACCTTTCTAAGGAGGGAATCTCTGTGAAGAGATCGATACCGGGGCATTTCCGAAAGCAGATAAGGGTAAACAGCATCCCGAGAACGGGCTGGAAGCCTAACTTAGCTCGACTCTTGCCTAAATAAATTCATTTATCAACATAAGCCATGTGTGGTCTTTCAGTTATAAGCATATATATAACATTACTTATCAAAACACTACACAGACATTCTTATACTGTAATTGTTCACCATTTCACAGTTTAGGAGCATATATGTCAGCATATGAATTTCAAGATGCAATATGAACAAAACACTTATCAGAAATAACTTCAGAAGTGGGTGCAACTGTCGAGAGGGGTGCTCGTTTCCACCCAACCGTAGGCATAGCGACTCCCAGCGGATTTACCACTAGCCACCCCCGAGATGAGACCACGATGCTCTAAGACTGCGTCTCTCTGTCTACCAATGACCAGGAGCGAAGGTTGCAATCCTTCCTCTCTGCTATCACTCACTCTGCGTAATGCCAGAGTTCCCCTCGCGTCTTCCCCTACAATCGCTTCTTCCATACGCCTTATCCTCTCGCGAGGTTGCGTGTGACACGATTACCCTCGCGTCGATCAGGCCTGACGGATCTACGGATGGGCGGTTCACCATTCCATCCCTCATCAAGTCGCCCGCCTACCAGCCTGCGAGACATTAAATTTAGGGGCCAGCGAGCCGCTTTTGGTTCTCCAGGCCAGTGGAGTCCAAATACAGTATTAATTCAGGGTGAAAGTTAACGCCACCTTTTCAGGTGCCTTCCACCGCCATCGTGGTCTCTTTTCTGCACATCCCCTCTTAGCAGTCCTGCAATAAATTCAAAATGTCATTCACATTCATGGACCTTTTCCTCAAGGTCCCTTTACATCACATATTCATATTTATGAGTTTGCCATAGTTCTTGGCCAGTCCAGTTATATTTAC
>ML779853.1:680873-693506 GCA_009831015.1 Picea engelmannii
AAAGGCAAAACAGTAAGGGGGCTCTGGAATGGAACCTCAGTCGTAGATCTGGACAGGTGGACTCTGGCCGTCCAGATCTGCTCGTCGTTTATCCTAAAGCAAGTTCACGTCCTGGCTGAAGTTGACGTCTCACCTCCACATCTAACGGTCATTACAGTCCCGAAGATTCTCTGAAAGAATCTCTTCCGTCCATCGGGGTTTTGACACTCGTGATGTCCCAACAATTTGGTTCACCGATCCCCGAATCTCGATACGCTCCTTTGCTGCCTTAGCCTCCCGGGCTAAGTCTTTAATCCACGTGACCTCTCTCTCACAAGACCGCAGCCTTGTCCCCCATCGGGGTTTCGAGGTTTTCAATGCCAAAGTAAAAACGTCCCTAGGACTCGTGATTCCTCGAATCCCGACGCGCCCTTTACGCGCTAGCTCTCCTAGCTAGGCTCCTAGCTCACATGACCATTATCCCCGTGACCGCAGTCTTATCCCTCGTCAGGGCTACGGGGATTTCAATACCACAATACATACGTCCACGGGATTCCCGACTTCTCGAATCCCGATTCTCCGCTGCACTGACAGCTGGCCTCCACTGTGGTCCTTCCCTCAGCCCTAATGTGCTGACAGTTGTCCCCCACTGATCGGGGTTTCGCGTTTCGCATTTCCAAAGTGCACAGATAACTTGTCACCGGGATCTCCGATATCCCAATGAACCAAACTCCGATGGACGGCCTCCTCGTCGGGACTTTCCCCGATGGCTTGGATCTCTGCCACGCGTCCCCACAAGCGGACGGCCCTGATCCAATCTCGCGCTTTTGCGACTTCTGGTGCTCCAGAAGTCTTGCCTTCCAAACCTCCGATATGTCGATGGGCTCTCGATCTCGCCACGTGTCCTCACAAACGGGCGGCTCTGATCTCGTCGGGATTTCGAGACTTGTGATGTCCCAACTCCTTCGACCTCAGGAACTCCGATTTCCCGATGTCGAATATCCCGACTCTCTGCGGATTTCTGACACGCGTCCCAATGGATGGACGGTCCAGATGAACTCTCAGGGTTCGCGACTTTGGTTGTCCTGGATGCCTCATCCTCTGGACTCGCGAAACTCTGATCTCCGACTCTCTTCAAATCTTTGCCACGTGCCCAACCTGATGAACGGTCCAGATCTGATCTCGCTGTTTCGAGACTTATAGTGTCCCGATTCCCTCGACCTCAAGATCTCCGATATCCCAATGGCCAACCTCCGGACTCTCTCCGGATCTCTGACACCTGTCCGATCCGACGGCTGAAGGGTAATCGGACCAAGATCTAGCGGTTTAGATCTGTTCTTCCTGCGCACGCTCCAGAGGCTAAACTCCGAGCATCTTAACCCGATCCAACGGCCGACGGGATTTCTGATGAGATCCAACGGCTCAGATTGTCCCACCTTGTGCATTCTTCCACTACTTCGTGGATGTGGAAAAATCAATGGTCCAGATGTTCTCCTAGGTCTTGGAATCTACGATCCCGATTTCCTCGTTGTTCACGAAGATAGAGGGGAAAAGGGGCAAGGTATGTAACACCCTCGTTACTTCCGTCAATCTAACGGTCGTGCATGGCTATGGGTCATCCGACGAGACCTCATTCGTCGATTTGTTACATATCCCTACACTGCTACCTCGGAACTTTGAGAGGATCATTCCTCCTCGTACAAGGTTAATAAGACTTGCGCGTTCAAGTCCTTTTTCTGGGTTCTTGGTGAACCTTTCTAAGGAGGGAATCTCTGTGAAGAGATCGATATCGGGGCATTTCCGAAGGCAGATAAGGGTAAACAGCTTCCCGAGAACGGGCCGGAAGCCTAACTTAGCTCGACTCTTGCCTAATTAAATTCATTTATCAACATAAGCCATGCATGGTCTTTCTGTTATAAGCATATATCTAACATTACTTATCAAAACACTACACAGACATTCTTACACTGTAATTGTTCACCATTTCACAGTTTAGGAGCATATGTCAGCGTATGAATTTCAAGATGCAATATGAACAAAACACTTATCAGAAATAACTTCAAAAGTGGGTGCAACTGCCGAGAGGGGTGCTTGTTTCCACCCAACCGTAGGCGTAGCGACTCCCAACGGATTTACCACTAGCCACCCCCGAGCTGCAATCTTTCCTCTCTGCTATCACTCACTCTGCGTAATGCCAGAGTTCCCCTCGCGTCTGCCCCTACAATCGCTTCTGCCATACGCTGTATCCTCTCGCGAGGTTGCGTGTGGCACAATTACCCTCGCGTCGATTAGGCCTAACGGCTCTACGGATGGGTGGTTCACCATCCCATCCCTCATCAAGCCGCCCGCCTACCAGCCTGCGAGACATTAAAATTGGGGGCCAGCGAGCCGCTTTTGGTTCTCCGAGCCAGTGGAGTCTAAATACGGTATTAATTCAGGGTGAAAGTTAACACCACATTTTCAGGTGCCTTCCACCGCCATCGTGGTCTCTTTTCTGCACATCCTCTCTCAGCTGTCCTGCAATAAATTCAAAATGTCATTCACATTCATGGACCTTTTCCTCAAGGTCCCTTTACATCACATATTCATATTTATGAGTTTGTCATAGTTCTTGGCCAGTCCAATTATATTTACAAGCTGGGGGAAACAGGGTGTTACACTCGCCCCTGATGTTTCCAGAAGGCCGCTCTTTCTTTATCATTGTTGTTGCTCTTGTTATGTTGGTTACTTCTCTGTTTTGTATTAGCATATCACAGCTTGTTAACTCCAGAAATTTTGCAAGGGGTTGGCCACACCGGATGCCTATAATCTGGGTTTTTGCTTAATGGAATCCCGGTCTCCTGGATTCTCAAGAATATTTGTTTCAAAACTACTGTTTGTAAGGCCACTGGCAGCCATTTAGCCAGATATTAATACTAAAAGTCTCATAACCGTTATTGTAAAAATAAAAACAATGCCTAATTTTCAGAGACTGAATAGAATGCGTCTGGTGCTTCACAGCCGCCTTTCCTTCTGCAACTCGGTCTCTTGGTTGTAGTTGTTCTCTTCCATGGCGGTGTTGACTTCCACCCGCAACAGATCCGGCTTCAGCCCTCGCAGTGGCTCTGCTCATTCTGGCTTTGTTGTTCAACCATGCGCACCTCCTTCTCCCAATCCTTTGGGTAGCACCCCAGTTTCTTTCAGTGAGACTGTTAAATCTCAACTATCAGCTCGTTCTTCCCCCTTTGCTCCGTGCTCGATTCAAGAAGCCCCAATGATTTCTCTTATCATGGCTCAAGAAGCTGAAGATGAGGAAGTTTATCTTTGAGAAAATGCTTTAATCTGTCAGTTCAATGGGCTTTGGTCGCAGCTTGTGGATCTCAATGGTTGGATCACATCCCATTGGAAGCCTCTGATTAAGAAAAATTTGTTCATTCACCCTTCCCCGAAAGGTTTCTTCATTGTTGAATTTGATCTTACAGCAAATCGAGATCTAATCCTTGACTCTTGCCCTTGGTTTTGGGGAAACTCAAGTTTTTGCATGATGGCTTGGACTCCTTGCTTCAATCCTCTGATTGTTGTTCTTTCTTCTGCTCCAGTTTGAGTCAAACTTCTGAATCTTCCCTTGCATTTTTGGGGTGAAACTTCTCTTAGAGATATTGGATCAGCATTAGGAAAATTTCATTTTGCAAGTAAAGAAACTATAATTCATAGCATCACCTCATATGCGAGAATTTGTGTTTGAAATGGATTTTAGCAAAAAGTTTCTAGCAGAAATTATTTTGGGCTGTAAAAACTACTCCTGGATCCAAAAGCTAGACTATGAAAGAATCTCCCTGCGATGCAAGGCTTGTTTTGAAACATGGCACATAGAGCTCAATGCACTAAGGTAAATAGGAAGGCGGGGAAGCAACAACGCAAATCAACCTTGTGGGATGGTTCCAATGAAGATCATCAACTAATTATTACAAACAATTGAAAATCTTCTCCAAGCCCAGATTATTTGAGCCATGATTCCAAAGGCATGTCTACTCAGGAGACACCTCTGAATCATTCAAATATTGTCCCTCAATCGAAGAGTAAAGCTTCAACTTCTCTTGATCCGGGAATAGAAAGTTTTAAGGCTTCAGATACTCTTGATACGAGAATAGAAAGCAAGGTTCTCATCTCCCCACCTCCCTCAAGCTGGGCAGATGAGGACGATAAAGAAGCAGCAGCATTGACAACTCCAAAGAAAACAAGTTCTCTAGATTAGGGAAATATGGGGATAATTGATTCAACAACATCACCACCTATCAAAGAAGGTTGGACAATAGTTGGGAAGAAGAAAAAAACATCATCAGTAACACAACCAATGCTGACCAGAAGTCTATCCCGAAATAAAAAATAATCATGTGTTGCTTTTGTCAATTGTTAGCCCATCAATTTGTCCGGATTTATTCATGTAAGGATTTATGGACTGTAGTATTTTTGGATAACTGGAAACATAGGAAAGTGAACTCGAAATCCGGTTAGATAAATCGGAAAATTAGAATTGGGTTCTTTTTTCTATGTACTTATTTCCGGCGAGGCCGTTGACCTCTTATAAATACAATTTTAACCATTCTTGTTAAAAAAAATAAAGCCTAATTTTTGTATCTTTGTTGAATCCAATACTCAGTAACATCTAGAAAAATGAACTAATTTTATGTTAGCGGTCACTTCTTGGCTTCTTTCTCAATGTATGCATATGTTCAATTGCATTTTCATAATTATCAATGTATGTATAAGCTCAATGGCATTTTCATAATTAGTTAATATTTATCTGCAATAGCTTGTTCTACTTCGTATACAACTCAAATTTTCTAAACAAACTCGCATTTATTGCTTCAACTTCTACATTATGGTAATCATGGAAAACTAAAACCCTAGTTTTACATCCATGTTCTTTAACATATATAAATTTCACTACTAAGATTAAATTCATAGCATTTTGTATTGAACCAGAGGGTCAGATTCTCAGTTTCTCAACTCGGTGTGAAGTCCCTCTCAAAAACATACATCGTTTGTACTGTGTCCATTTGGCATGTGCTGGTCGCATTGCATCTGAAGAAATGCATTTTTTCAGAAAAGCATTTCCTTGTGAAAGGCACAAGTACAGATTGTTACTAATGATGGTTTTCTATGGAGAAAATCTATTCTACTACCAAAAACAATTAGGAGCAAGCGCTGTTCTATTGCCAATTTAACTCTAATGCTCTAGGCTAGCAGCAAAATATTTTATCCACCAAATCCTCGGTAGCTACTTCATGTATGCATGTATAGCTATTAGCTTTGTCATGTTACTTAACGTCAATAAATGGCGTCAATCATATTAACAGCGCATTGGCCGTAGTGGCACAGCCAAGACATTACGATATGCTACTGGTTAGCACATGTTCCACTAAGGTAAATTTCAAGTTGATGTTGAGCATTTCAAGGATCCACATTTAACCACATGCAAATAATTACTTCCACGGGATTGAAAAACATGATGACCAGTAGTACGCATTTATTCCAAATTATGAATCCAAACAATCAAAAAGCGACTTCTCATGAATTTTAGAACTTGTACCCAAGGAAAAAAGACAAACGGAACAATTCAAAATAAAGAGTGATGTTACAACAGAAGTTCCTTTAACATGGCACTGAGATACGAGGACATGGTAAAATCTCAAAACGGGAAAAATCACTCAATGTAAGATTCTCAGAGAATGAATTGAAACCCTGAAACAAATCCATTGTTTATAGTGTTCAGTGGTAAAAGATTGAAAAGAAAAATATTTTATCAAGTAACGACATTAGCGATCAGAATTAAAAGCCCAAGAGAAACAGAGCACAGATTGAGCATTCCCACTTACTGCCTATGAGGCAAATTCACTACAAATAGATAGCAGTTAATTCCCGAGTACTATGTATTCCTCAACAAGAAAATAATTGCTACAATTGTGCACTTGGCATCATCATTTTAGCACTTGGCCTAAGAGAAATTGGATAGGGAGAACTCAAAAAAGAGGAAGGAATGGAACAGGGCACAAATAACATAATGATATTGCTAAATCACCAATACAACCTATGGTGAAGACAAGAATAGGAAAAAACAAAACATGCTACAATTGTAATTTATTAGTTAATATATGATCAAAGAGAGGACTTTTATAACATGAGGCAGAACATTATGGCACTATCCAACGGCAAATTAGCAAAAGAGACCTGAAGGCAGGATCTCTAGAACAGCATAGAGCCCCAAAACAATCGCATTATTATCAATCATACAGAAAAATGTTTTTATCTAGCAAACATGGAACTTGAATATCTTTAGTACAAAAAACTGAACTGACACACAAAACATTTTCGAATTTCCTCTGTAGGCATAATGATGCCTGGGAGACGATATAATTGGCATTTGATAATATAACCATAAAAACAATTAAAATTCTAAATATCTGTCTCGGCATAGCAAAACTTCTGGAATGTGCCAACTCCAATGTCTCCGTTACAAGATTTATTGATCTTTGGGCATTCTCAAACTTCTACAATCTAATGGTTATGCCTTCAAAGATTTAGATACAGCCATCAAGAAAAATAATGGCTCCATTTTACACAAATAAACAATAATGAAGATAGGTTTATTCCTTGGAACAAATCAAAGAACGCTCTCCAAATATCACCACATGAAAAGAAAATTTCTTTAATCTGAAATTCTCAATTCCACATTCAGAAGATCCCTCAGGGCTTCATATGTCACAAAAGCAATCGCAATTGACGGCACCACCTGTCAAATCAGCAAAGGATATGGGATTTTAATCTCTATCAGATTCCATAAAATTAACAAGGATTTGAGACGGATTTCAATCAACCAACTAAAATTGTATAGTCTAGGACCACAATGTTGCCAGTATCTTTTCACTTTGAGATTAACTAATGTCATTGAAATAATGATACAGTGTACACCAATCATTCTATGAACCCTTTGGCCCTTTTGGTCATATCACATCTAAAGCAAGGGCCATTTTCCTACCTAACACTATCCTTGAATGGCAACAATTATGAACTTAAACAGATGCTTTTTTACAACAAACTAGCATTTAAACTCTCATTGACTAGTCTATGTCACCTAGATTTTTGAATCTAGTGCAAATCAATCTAGTCCATTAAAAATACACTGCAAGAAGAATTTCAGAGAAACAGGCCATAAATTGAAGACAGTAGAGAAATGTCATCTCTATACTCACCTTTACTGAATTTGGAACCAAACCCCTATACAATGCACCAAAACCTTCATTCCTTACAGTTTGTCTGAACGCATCAACCATACCAGAGTATTGAAGTGGAGCTTTGCTTCTCCCATCTCCAGTTACAATAGAAGAAGCATCTTTCCACCCAACCATTTGCATTCTTCTCCGTATTACATCAAGAGGATAAGCTACAGTTTGTCCAACAGTTCCTGCTGCAGCTCCACAAGCCAATTTAGTTACCATGCTCAAATCTTCCCCCTCAACAAGACCAAAGGGTCTGGATTTAACTAACCAATCCTTCAGAGACTCATAGACTGCGAAATTCAGCCCAACATATGGAACCTGAAAATTGGAAAAAAAAAATGTCAAATAACCAATTTATGCAGCTTCCAGGTCAGACGCATCTTGCAGCAATTGGCTTAAAATTTAGAATTCAGTGACTACAATGAAAAAAAAAATTAAAAACCTTAGTTTATCTAAAAGCAAAGTGAAATTAAATTTGAAGAGCAATAAGAAAACAGTAACTGAGTTTATAAATTTACATATTTGTTATCAAGAAACATTTTTATCAAAAAGACGAACAAAACAAGTTATTCATTATAAATGCAAACTGGTCAGAAACTAATAAACAAGAACTTTAAAATATTTTCTACATTATATACAATGTAAATTACCTGGTTTGGGTTCCAATGCAGATTAGCAGAGCAAGAGAATAGATAACCTTCCAAAATGCTTACAAAATCAGCAAAAATTTGAGGACCACTACAATACAACCCCAATTGAGAAAATGTAGCACCTTTTGGAACAGGTGAAGGATATATACATAAGATTGGAAGGAAACTGAAGATAAGGTAGGTAAATGGGACTAAAAGAATACATCCAGTATAGGTACAAAGTGGGAGTGTGAAAGCAACTTCTAAATCAACACTAAAACTAAAAGAATGCATCCAGTATAGGTACAAAGTGGGAGTGCGAAAGCAACTTCTAAATCAACACTAAAAGTAAAAGATAAAGAACTGTGTCTCCTATAGGAAAAGATGAGAAAAGATGATGAAATTTTCATTTAATAAACACTATAGTGAGGATAACACAAAATGAAAACTACATGATATTGAATGTTAAACCATGCAGTAGCACAATCTCAAATAGACAAACGCTTTCAAGACAATGGTAATAAGGTAAAACCTTTATAAAGAGGATCTAATATACAGGTCCACAAAGAACCAAATCTATAAAATCATGAAATACGGCCTACAACAAGCCTCTAAAATGTTAAAACAGCTTTTTAAATAATAGAAACAACAGGATATAACCGTGTTGCACCCTGAAGAGTGTCCCCTATGCTCCTCATGTTCCTTGCATGCGGGGACATCATCAGGGACATCCTCTGCCATCCACTGTAAGGTCCCCAACATGGGGACTTCACCAGGGACATCCTCTACAGAAATGTGACGCCCCTGGTACTTGGGGTTTGACGTTGCCAAGCACTGGGGGCTCCTAGAGTACCCTGATGCTACAGAGTAGTCCAGGACATCCCCCAAATGTGGGTGTTCTCGTGCAATGTGAAAACATGTAAAACAATAAAAAAAAACTATTTTTGTTGCTTTAAAGCAAGGTGAGGATCTCACCACCCTCACTTTACCTTTTCTTCTTTACATAACCCTCCCGAGCCCTATTTTTTTCCATTACTCAACACACTAGTTTGAGCACACTATGGAGACTGAAGTCTGGTTTGTGTGAACAGGGATGTTTCAAAGGAAAAAAACTGTGGATGGTGGGTTATTTCCACCATATTCCAAAGTGCATCGAAGGTCCAGTAAGCTTTCTTCCAGTAAAATGCATCTTAAGACTTGAATTACATTAAAAGTCAACAAAATCACATCAGTGGTATCATTAGATAGCTTTGCGCCATCAAAAATGAGACACCCTAAAAAATTAGTGAATAGTAACTTCTAATTGGTTAGTGGGACTTGGTTGGGTCAGGCAAAAAGAAATTCAATTTTTATGGTATGGGGAGGTACAGTTTGTTAGTTTTAGCTCAGTTCGTGTCTTAGCTGTCCCTATGAGACCTAGGCCAGCTGATGGACACCTTAATAGCCAAGATCAGCCTTTTATGATTTATCTCAGCCTAACTTAGACTTAGGCAGATCAGCAGAAAAATCCTCCTTGAGTGGAATGTGGGGCCCAAGGAATGAGGGCACACCTCTAAGGTGGCTGTTAGTGGACTGTGGGTCCCTGTCCAAGGGAGGCACACCTCCTAGTGGAGAGTGGGGTCCAGCAGCCCCATTCTTAGCCATTCAGGCCAAAGACTAGGCACACATCTCAAGGAGGATGGGGGGCTGCTAGGGAGATAAAAGGAGACTGAGGGTGAGAGGACAGAACACATTCTCATTTGTGAGTGAGCAAGTGAGCAGAAGGAGGAGTGCTTGAGGCCGAGGAAGGAAGGCGAACTGTGCTGGAGCAAGCAGCAGTTGAGGAGGGCGAATCTGGTAGAGAAAGGCAGCTGGAAGAGGTCAGGTTCAGGACCATATTAGGCTGCCAGCGCCAGGCTCAACTCAGGCCAAGTTTTACAGCAGCAAGGAGGGTGAGTTAGAGCTCTACATCCTCATCCAGGACTGGCCAGATTCAGCCATTCTGTTCAGCAGAGAACAGGGCCAAATTCTCGGTGCTATTTCAGTCAACAGCAGGCCGTACAGCTACAGCAAGGAGTGCTGCTGAGTTAGTTGGGCCGTACAGAGCCTGTGGAGAGGAAAAACCCTGCCCAGAAATTTTCTGTAAGGAATTTCTAAATTTATTTGCTGTAAAATTCCTCAGAAGCCTCAATAAGAAGCCCTCCTTTGCTGGTTTTCCCCACACTGGAGTTTCCAGGGTAATATCTGGTGTCTTCTAATTTTTATGTGCTTGGTTCTGTATGCTTCCGCTGTTATATTTCTGTTTTATATTTCAGCTGTAGGTTACTGCATAAATTCAGATTTTATATCAGCATTGATATTTTCTGGTTAAGATAATTTATTGGCAGCAATCTCAGTGACTGAGATATAGGTGTAAAATCAACACAGGCTGTAGAGGATGGCTTATTGTCTATTGTAGGAACAAGAGGATGCCCAGGTGTCACCTGTATGTAGGGTACATCCCTCAGATGTCACCTGCAGATGGGGGGGCACTGGAGGATGTCCCAGTAACATAGCTCCATCCCAGGTACACAGAGAACATGAAATATGCATCCTCACATATCACTGGTTAATAGCAGTTTGCATTTTATAAACAACCGTGTTTACTTCAAAAGGACAATTATTAATTACAATCAAGACTTAAGAGATTAAGGAATTCAGTTCATGTACTCTAATCATGTAGAACAAATATCATCCTTCCAAACCAGCATTCTCCAAAACAGTCCTAGTAAAATCAAATGGAAAATTTCTCACTCACCACTCCAATCACAGAAGGAAACCAGCCTTTGTATAAAGCTCTTGGGCCTTCCTCACGCAAGACAGTTGACAATGCATGGAACATTCCACGGTACTGATAAGGTGAGTTTTCTGTCTGCAAATAAAAAGACCCATGAGTAATTGGAGATATTTTCACCATGGCTAGTGAAAATTTTTGCAAGACATACACACCTTAAGAACAAAGATAAGCACCACTTTTGCTAGATGGTCTCCTATCATACTAAAAATTTAGACCCCGCAACATAACAAGAACATAGTTTCAGTTTCAGCAAACCTGTACAGTTAACCTTCCCCGAACCATGTCCATTGGGTATGTTGCAGACATGGCAATTATGCCTGCACACGCTCCTGCTCCTAGACGTAGTACTGGTGTTAGCTCTGCATCTTCTGCAACATGGTGAACAAGGGCATATTTTAATTCATGGAATCACACTACAATTCAGATTTAACATAGTAGCATCTTTCCAGCATTCCCAGCATCTTTCCAGCATTCTGTGATGGGAAATACCAAAGGGATCAGAGAGACATGTTCAAACTGGCCCACAATGTTTAACTACCCACAAAGCCAAACAGAATCGTGCAACACACAAAACAATCAAGAGATATATGTCACAGAGAGAAAGAGAGAGAATAAACCAAAAAACCTGCTTTGAGATTGGCAGACCCATGTGGTGTATTATAAAAGCATCCTTAAAATTTGAGAGCTAACAAACAGTAAATGGAAAAGATCACATTCTGTTTTTCACGCAAGTAAAATATTACTTAAGCATGAAATAGAAGCATGTTTAGACTTGTTTTCCAAACTGTGTAGATCTTGGGAGCAGAAAATAAGCAGGCACGCAAAGCACCAATTTTCAAAGCTTCTAGCAATGGAACGTTATGGGAGCATTTTTATATAGTATATATTTGAATATATTTTCATGCACATTTATTAAAAAAAGCATGCAGAATGTCAAATTAGTTGAAGAAAATATGAAAACATAGATTTAACAACTGGATTAATGATGATCATTAAAGCACCAACCATATAGTACACATATAACATCAATCATCTAGCAGTTATAACTTGTAACATGTCATCAAATGACCAACCATAACATCAACATTCAAGTTTCAGCAGATAACATTTGTATCAACAAACTGTAACAGATAAAATCAAACACGAAAGGAAACATAGCATCATATTCATGACCAAAGAGTTGTAATATGCAGTTAACAGTTCAAAGTTCAAACTTAAACTGCTTTATAGTGTTTACAAAATAGGCCATAATAAATACAACAGAGTCTAAGTTCTAGAAACTACATTCTAAACAGATAAAGACAAATAATTCTACTATCTACTAAACTATCAGTTTTCCACGAGAAACTTCTAATTTTTTTTCCCGTGATCTAGGAACAATAGGACTTGGAGTAGGTGGAAGTGGTCATAGAAAACAAACATGAGCTACACAACCCCCACACAATGCTGGAGGTTGTGAAGCTAAAGCTGCTACATCCGGAAACATCAGTGCCGACAATGACGTTGGATGAGGTAGCATCTCTATTGCATGATCAACATTACGAGTCTTATCAGCCAAAAGTTCAGCCTCCGAACACTCTAAACCTATGGCTCCATCCTCCAAATTAACCTTCTCTGGATTGTGTCCCAAGTCGTATATATTCCCTACAGAGAGAACACAGGTATACCCTAGGAAACCCTCTTGGGGTAGAAAACCCAGCCAAAACTTCTATTTAGATTCTTCAACAAAGTATAATACCAGTACAAGACTTTAGAGTAACTAGCTAGGACTCAGAGGGCTGAAACAATACCTCTGTTTCAACACTTACAAACTTCACATATAGTTGAACTAACACTTATCGTAACAGCTTGACAAACTCACCAAAAGATAACTGACTTTCCTTCTTGCTGTAGCAGAGTTATGGCAGCTTTAACATAGTATTTGTAGCAGCCTTATATCAGCAAGGAACAA
>ML779853.1:699755-711208 GCA_009831015.1 Picea engelmannii
AGTAATTCAATTTCCTTTCCATAGGGTGAATTGGAATTCAACATACTAGCTTTTTCTAAGGGTGAAAAGTAGTACTTCTAGCTTGAAGAAACACGCTTTTTCATGTATTTCCAGTTTATCTCCCTGTGGGTCTATTAAATGTATGCAATGTGCATACTTGTTGGATGCAGAATTTTATTTCGCATCCAACTAGTGCCTACACTTGACATTTGAGTAAACCTATAAGGAGATAAGTCACAAATACAATTTTAAAAAGTAGTTTTATTTCTTTCCCTCCAAAACTATTTACCCTTATGGTTGACATTATCATCTTGAATCCTCCTGGTTCTTTTAAAGTTGATGTTGATAGCACATTTCTTGTTTTGGGGCCCATTTTTAGCTCAAAATTTCTCAAGCATATAGCCACTTTGTACCTCTAGATCTATGTGTGGTTTTCTCCTAACCCAAACCCGAAGTGTCGGTTGGGCCAACCAAGATGGAGAATAGTATTCGAGTGTGGGGACATATGCTATTACAAGGAGTGGAGCATTCAGATTATCCCACTTTTTTACCACATGTCTATGAATATGATCATACAAGATCGCCTCTCTGTGAACAATGTATTTAATCTGGAATAGCATGTTGTCACTCTACTCATACACCTCCCCAATCATTGGCTAATCTATATCTACAATCTGAATAATATTATAAATGGGCTTGGTGAGTTGCCGAACATACCTAACCTATGCCCAAAATAACCTTCAAGAACGATGTCCTCCACCTCCTAAAATTCATGTCTATCAGATGTGGATGCAGCCCTCTCTTTCAAACCTTGTCATGAATCAATTGAGACCCTACTAGCCAATGCCTCTCTTACCTTCAAAAGGTGCATGAAGCTAAGGTAATAGCTAGCAAATCTGATCTTCGCAATGTTAAGTAGCTCCAACTTAAAGTGATTGCAGAAAATGTAGTGGGCATGATTGTGATTGGTAATAAATTTTATTGTACTCTACCCTTTCTTGTACAATGCGCCAATCCATTTATAATCATGCTCCTTCAACTTCATAATATCATGCATCAAGAGCTAAGTTACCAAGATTCGGATCCGGATCTAGATACAAATCCACCGAATTTTTGAAAAGCCAAGATCTAGATATGATGGGAAATTGGTAGGGACAAACAATTATTATTTAGTTTATATACAAATTTATATACAAATTTAAATATAAATATATATATATATATATATATATAAGCCCAGGGGGTTAGGTCAATTGGTCTAGAGTCAAACATGAGTTTATCATGCTTGTTGTTGGTCACAGGTTCGACTCTATTGATTCCCCCAGGGAGAGGCCCTGTAATCAGGGTCGACGATTTACCCCGCTTACCATCCATGGAACATGGGGAAGTATTCAGAGGGTTTCCTCGAGTACATTTCCTTGAATATATATATATATATATATATATATATATATGGAAGTTAGCAACAAAGGTAGGCTTGACTAGTCCACATGCTCAAAGTTGGAAAACCTTTATTGAAGAACTCTCCAAGGCACATGTTCGTTTGGCGGAGGATGAGGATGTTTTTGTGTGGGTATGGAAAGGAGAAGGGTGTTCATGTAAAGTTTCTCTCGGATATGAAGCACAGTTGGATCTAATTCAAAACCCAATTGAATGGTGGTGGAAGAAGATTCGGCAGGTTCAGGCTTCGCCTAAATCGGTCATTCGTTTGTGGTTCATTATCTGCAATCGACTTCCCACTTGGGAGCGACTTCAAAGGAAGCATCTTGAAGGTCTCGATCGATGTTGTTTCTGCAGGAATTTTACATAAACAATATCTCATCT
Organism: Picea engelmannii; assembly: GCA_009831015.1. Classification (NCBI taxonomy): domain Eukaryota; kingdom Viridiplantae; phylum Streptophyta; class Pinopsida; order Pinales; family Pinaceae; genus Picea; species Picea engelmannii. The sequence continues at coordinate 701,580 of ML779853.1, forward strand.
TTTTGTACAAGTCCCTTCACTCTCTCAGTTTGGAAAGATATTGATTTTTCTATGAAAATGCAATTGCTCTGAGCTCTCCCCTCAATTTTGGAAAATATTAAAATTTGGTTGACTTGAAAGGACCTCAAGACATTCAGGGTGATTCCATTTCTTGTTTTGTGATGCATCTAGACATCAAGGAATGAGTGTATCTTTGAGGATCGGGAGGTATCGGATTTCTTCGTAGCTTCTCAATCATTATCATTATTGCCTCATCTCTAATCCATTACAAAAGAAACAATGATTAGATCAACACATCCACCTCAAATTGACAAATCAATACCATGGGGGTATTTTGATGATGCCAATCAACAGCAGGGGACAAAATGTGGGGCTAGATATGTATTGTATGGGGATGAAGCTTCCTTTTTCTCAGGCAAAGAATTCATATAACAAGGATCAAATAATCTAGGGGAACTCACAACACTCTTCCTCCTTTTGAAATCAGCGTTAGCAAAGAGAATTCTAACATTACAGGTTTTTGATGACTCTGAACTCACCATCCAATGGATAAAAGGCGATCTCCAAATACAAAGAACCAGGATTCTCAACTTGTCCAAACATTTAAAGGATATCTACTCAATCTTTCATTCAGTCTCTTATGTTCATGTTTACAGTCAATTCAACTCCCTGGCAAACTCATTGGTAAAAAAAAGTCTTTCTAGTGCAATTTCTATAGTGAACGAAGTCGAAGTACAGGAGGGGTCTAAGATTTCATCAAAGCCCTTCCCCTTAAATGATATTTAGGTCTGTTTATCTTTTTAAATGCTATTTTTGTTGAAACTTCACATACTAAAAATATGGGTCTATGTTTAAGTATAGAGCTCCTCTATCATGCATGTTATGTAGATGAAAAACAACATTTCTCTGTAAAGAAGTCTTGTCAAGTAGTCCAAATGATGTCAATCCTTTTGAGTCTTGATCAGTGACCACTGAAGAATGTATTTACATTTCTATGCTGGAAATATAAATGCGATTTTTTTCCGAGGAAAATATTAATTACATAACTTTATATATATGCTTGTAATATTCCTCGGATGGGGTGTCCTCTAGTTCAGGGAACCACGTGGCGGAAGGGACAATGGCTTCCCCCTACGTGCCACAGGGGGGCGAAACAATATATGAATTTGATGGGCCATGGCTACTTCAGAGGGTGTGAAATGACAATGTCGAGCTTGTCGACGATTACGAAGGGTGGAGGCATGATGGATCGCACAGGGTATGTACCCCCGCAGCTGAATCGCTCGTCGTGGAAGTTAATGGAGTTCTCAGACAAGATTAGGATATGGATAGCTCACACGAGTCTAGGATTTCAGACCCGCCCCTCCATCACGATGACAATCATGTTCATGTCAAGCTCTGAGGGGTTTGTACGCCTGAAGATAATGGATATTCATGTTTTCAAGAGGCATCACCACCCGTTCGCTAGTATAATTCTTCCCCTGGCCAGGGTTGGGCTTCTTATGAATCTGAGTTTCTTCTCTCTTGCTATCATCTATGTTCCTTTCCCTTGCTATCATCTCTTTTATCGTCCATCCATTTCTTTGATCCTCTATCTTATGGCTCCTCGCGGACGCAAGCCAAGTGCTTCCTCTGCTGGGCCGTCACGGGAAGCCATAGCTGCAACGGACACAGCTGATTATTTTCATGAAACTGTGTCTGCTCTAGAGGTCGAGGTTAGGCTCATAAGGGATTTTAAATCTGATGAGGAAATTGAATAGATGGTACAAGGTTTCCTTCCAGACATAAGAGATACTAGGACAAGAAATTCCAAATATTTCAAAACTCAGGAGTTCTATTGGCATACCAAAACCATGGTGGCCCTAGGGATGCTTCCCAATGACGAAGAATTCAGACAATTGAAGCACAAGATGGAGACTTTGGAGGGGAAGAATGACTATCCGATTTCAGTGATTTCATGGATGGCTCAGCATCTAGGCAGTATCTTTCACCCTTCGACTGGAACCCATGCCTGGATGAGGCCCTCGACTGTTGCTAATCGCTCAGGAGAGGTTGGCCCTTCCTCTGCTCAAGATCCTCATGCCCGGTACTAGCATATTCTACAAGTCTCTCTATCTCTTCTTATATTAGTTTTTTTCTTATAGTTAGTCCTAGAGGCTCAACACAGCTCTGTTGGTTCAATACGCTTCATAATTTTAGTCATAGTCAGTCTATTATAGCCTAGTTTCCCCACAGGGGCATGCAGTTTTCTCAATTTATTTTGGACTCCAAAAAACTGTCATTGTCTTTCTGGCAACTGGTTAAGCTCAGACATTACTATATATTTGTAAATCTTGTTCATAATTAATATATAGACTCTTCTTACTTACAAAAAATATATATATGCTTGTAATATAAAATAATTAATTTAAAATACTTACAAAATAAAAATTAATCTAATACATAAAAGTTAATATAATATAAGTTATAATATATTAAGTTAATAAGAGTTGTGAGTTATTAAATTATATTCACTATTGCAATAAGTTCTAATATAAATTAAGTTAATAATATAAAAACTTACAAAATAAAAATTAATCTAATACATAATAGTTAATTTAATATAAGATAAACGCATAGTCTAAACGTTCGACTTTTTGGAGTTTTTATGGGCATATTTTTTGATCAATTTTTACTCAAATTCAGTAAAAATTGTTGGAACTCTAGATTTGCGTGATTGAGTCTTTATAATTTGAGTTCCCTAAGGGTTTTTCAGGGTGTTGAATCCATTTATGCATTCAAAAATGCAATTTAAACAACAGAAAATGGGAATTTCACCAAGATTTGTTTCGTCGGATTCCGGTGAAAACTTTCAATAAGTCTAATGTTTAGACAACGCCTAAGATAAATCTTGATGCCTTCTAATACATAGCACCTTAAGTTCTAGTATATTCAATTAATAAGGGTTATCACTTATTAAATTATATTCACTATTGCAATGAGTTATAACATAAATTAAGTTAATATAAATAAGATAGAACTTGATATAACTATTGCAGTCAATTCCAAAGGCATCTGAACAACCACTCCACGTGACTTGACTCAAATTTTGAACTCTTCATTCCACCACTGCAGTTGACCACTCAATGTGACTCATGTTCGAGTGTGAGTCCCTAGACAATCACAAAGTCCAAGACCGCATTCTTATGAGTTGTCATCCTTATCAATTGATGAGGTGTTGTAATTATCCATTGATGAGTTGTCAATGAGATCTAGATCTAGATGTGGTCAATTCCATGTACTACAAATTGATATCATGAGATGAATACAAATGTTGAGAATATCGCTTAAAGCCTTTTTCACCAACTTTTCTTCTTCTTTTTTCTGAGGCAATATCTCACAGGAAACCCCGGACTACTTCCCCACTTCGTGGATGGAAAACAGAGTAAATCGTCGACCCTCATGTCCGTGGAAGGCCTAACCCCAAGGGGAACAAGAGATTCAAACCCGTGACCTCCTCAACCGGGGATAGCTTCACATCTAGCTCAAAACCACTTGAGAAAACCCTTGGGGCTTCGCCAACTTTTCTTCTATCTTGCTTGTGCTCTATCTTTTAACATTGTATCATAGCTCTTATGGTCTTAAGGGCATGATAGCACAATGGTGAAGAGAGGTTGGTAATATCAAATCCTTCTTGAGTGCTAACGGGCCTAGTAACTTCATGGTAGTTTTCCATGGGAGGTGAGGTACAACCAATACTGCTAAGATGAACTAAAACATCAAAAATTGCCATGATGGAGATGTTGAAGAGAAGCCTCCATTGACAAACTAGCTTGGAACATTTGAGTGGTATGTGTTGTCTAATTTTGTTAAGGAAAGACGATGATTGAATCCCAATTTTGGAATCAGATCTAAACTGTTTTCTGTTGGTTATTGGCTCATATATAAAACTTAGATCTGAAAATGAAAAACAAATATAGTGTAAGAATTGATAGCAGAGTGAATAGATCTAATTCTTGTGAAGAGCTAGTTTAAAAGATCTACAATCCTCTCTTTCTTTGTATTTTGTATGATACAATTGATTGGCCTTGATATGCAAACAAGAGTTCAGATATGTTTTTATTGAGTGACCTCAAGAATCGAAAGGTGTAGGCATGCTATTGTAAACTGAATCTGTTATCAGATCAGATCATCTTGATCCAGCTATAGTTAAGTCGAAATCCTACAGCACCCAGTCTCAACCTGTTTATTGTGTTCTATTTGTTAACATGATCTCTCTGCAAATACTTAGATCTGTCGTACCATTGGCAATCTTTTGATCTAAAATATTATGAGAACAAGGCCGCGTAATAAAAGCCACCTATCCAATCTACTTGAATGGCATGGAAATTTATGTTACACCTATCCGATCTGCTTGAATGGCATTGAAATTTCTGTTATGTGATGAGAGCATGGTGAAATTCATAGTGATCTAGCTATTCCATATGCTATCTATGCATTAGATCAAAGGGTTTTAGAATTAAGATATGTTGAATAACATTGCTTGACAGTTGCTCGCTTAGACAATCAAATCGCAGATGTGATTCTCTTATGCAAGATTAGGGTGCATCATTGCTGAAGGAAACCACCACCAGATCCAATCCATGAGCAAGAAGCCATTGCCTACAAGATCTGGAACACGTAGTTGGTGCTCCAACAATCCATACAACGAACTGGGTCAGTGTCCTTAATGTCCAATGCACGACTGAGAAACTCCACTGTTGCAAGTATCGATGCCATTACTACAAATGCCGAGTATGTTAGCTAGCAGAGCGTGTTAGCTGGTTGGTGGCGATGTTAGCTGGCTTCATCTCTCTGGCAGCGACCCACATATATGGAATAGTCATTTTATTCGAGCAAAGTTGATCGAAGACACCAAATTGAACTACATGTAATTGATTTATAAAGATCGGGTCGTTGGGAGGAAGGCGTTGATGCAGAAGCATCTCACAATTTGGAAATCAATTGAGATCACAATTAAGGAACGCAATTGTCATCAACAAGCAGCTCATTTGCAACCGTCAAATAAAAGTGGACATGTCAAAACCAATTATTTAATGGAGGGGAAAATGGGGGTTTTAAATATAAACTTCGATGCTTTAATAGATTGATTTCAAGATTGGTTTGGTAATACGTATCTTCACATGGTGTATTACCATCAAAACAACTGTATTACCATCAAAACAAAGTATTATAGCCTTTGATCAAAATATTTGTAAAATGAGTTTGGAGAATTGTTGTGAAAGTGAAGGTTTGTAAGTGGTGAGAGTCTGTTTACATTCATCATTGATTTCCAAAGAAGAAGTTTAATTGAAGGCTTGCATTGAAAGTGTATGGTTGAATACTTCGTAAAAGGTCAAAATCACATAACTCAACTTTTGTTCAAAGCTTTGTCAAAATTGTGAGGAAAATTAAGTGAAGGCTTGCACTTGGTAAAAGGTTAAAAAGAGATTTTAGACCTATGTTTTCCTTTGAAGAAATTGCTCTTAAATGCTAAGAGATAATTGTATTTGGGCACTGTCATAAGAAGGGATATTCATAATAAAACTAAAGTTTTTTGCTCCTTGTCCTAGACCTGTCCTGAAATCCAAATAAGGGGGTCTAAGGACATTTGTGCTCATGGATGGTGATATTTTCTTGGATGCTTATGATGTTTTATGTCTAGTTGTGACACTTAAAACACAATTGCAATTTGTCATTTAAACACCGCACGCACGAAGTAACAAGGCATACAAATCTTGTTCTTTCAAAGCATGTCACAAGAGGACTAAAAATTGTTTATCCCTCAAATCTTCATTAAGCATTGTCAAAAGTTAAGCGATGCTTCAATTCGGTTATAAGTTTGTTGAGTAATTGACATTGAAGCATAAGATTGCATCATTGAAAAATGTCATTGAATTGTATAAAGGGTGGAGTTACAAGAAGCCATGTTGTGAAAAAAGGACCTACCTGAAATTAAATAAGAAGGCATTATTTTTTATTATAGTCATCAAAGTCAAGTCATTGTAATCACGCTTTGGGGTGCATGATTAGTAGTACCCGACACCCTAAGGTAACCATAAGAGCAAGCAAGTGTAAGAGAAAATAAACAAGTTCAGGCGAGCAAGTATAAGTGAGAGTGACAAGTGCAAAATCACAAATGGGTAAAGGATGAAAGCATTTACAAAATGTCAATCAAGAAATCAAGAATTACAAGACTCCAAACATGAATTGCATAATTGATTATTGAATTTCACAATCAAATTGATATTAAGGATCAATTAATTGGAGCACTTGAGCTGAAATTAATTCAAAAAGACAAACAAATTAAGAGCATGGTTGATGCCACATGTGCCAACAATGACCTTAATGCAAATGATGAATGTTACTTGTGCAATAGATGACCTCATACAATGCAATTTGTGACTCGGAGGATCTAATACTGGCTAATGCAACTTGTGATACAAAAGACCTAATGCAAATGGTTGATGCTACTTGTCATACACATGACTTGATGGTTGATACACATGCAACAAAAGATATGATTGATGATTCCTTTCCATGTTATGAGATGGAATTGAAGAAGGAAAGTTTCGTTGAAGATGAGTCACAAGCAGAAGAACGGACTGATAATAGCAGCAGCAAATGTGAATTGGAATATACAAAAGAAAAACAGGAATTACAGAATGATCTTTCCAAGATGATTGTTAGACCTTGGGAAGAATTGTTATTCAATAAAAATCGGCATGGCTTTGGATATGACAAAGGCAACAGTTTTCGTATCCCATATTACTCCAAACTGGTTCAATTTGTGAGTGCAAGATTTCTTGAAGAAGTTAAGAATCTTGATAATAAGTGCCAACATTGTCATAGAGTTGGTCATATGGAGAATCAGTGTTTTGATCTCCATCCTTGTCTTCATTGTGGGAAGACAAATCATCTCTCAGAAAAATGTCAAACGAAGAAGGATACAAAGAAAACAATTCATTATGATTGGAACCAACAAGTCAAGAAGTTACATAAGTTTTACCATCTATTTCAAACACAGGTAAAGACACATTTGCATCAAAAAATCACAAAAACAAAAGACTTTCAAACAACTATTCTAGATGATGACTTTGGGCACGATTGGTGCCCAATCCTACATGTTTTTAGAATTCAACCATGAGTCTGGAGAGTACCATCTTTGACTCATATTTTTAGAATTCAACCATGAGTCAAAGATGGTACTCTCTACCCCTCAAGCAGGGGAGTACATTGATACAACAACAAGATACTCTTCAGCACCTTTAAGAGGGGGAGCATATTCTGAAAATGGTTAGTGGCCAACCAAAACCACCACAGACATTGATGCAATCGGTTAGTGGTCAACCAACAAAACCACCAGATACAGTGATGAACCATTGACGAACAGAAGAATCCAAAAGCTCAAGCATGGATCCCTTCAACAATCTTCTCACCTTGCACCTAATAGGGGGGAATATCAAATATCAATGATGATAGTTAAGCTTCAAGTTTCAAAGTCCAATCAGAATTTGGGAACTCTAGCATAGCAACTGGTCTCCTCAACAGGGTATCTACAATAAAATCAACTATTCATTGGGATGTTATTCGACACCTAATTGTGTCTATATTCAGAGAGAGATTCGGTTTTCCTATTTGTTCACCAATTACCAGGGGAATGTTCAGAGATGGAAGTTGTTCACTTCTAGGAATTTCACCCTCTTTCAAAGTTCATTTCAAATGAACCATTCAGCATCCATATTTGCGGTTTTTCAGGAATATCTTCATCGAAGCTCAGTTCAAAAGTTTCAAATTGAAGATTGAAATTGGTATCAGTTTATACACTAGTCTTACTGGTACAATTATTCAAACTTGTGATTGTGGGGGAGATGTTAGATTGTCAGTCCCTAGATAATCACAAAGTCCAAGAACACATTATTATGAATTGCCATCCTTATATATTGAGGAGGTGTTGTCATTATCCACTTATGAGTTGTCAATGAAATCTAGATTTAGAAGTGGTCAAATCCATGTAATATAAATTGATATCATAAGATGAATAAAAATGTTGAGAATATGGCTTAAAGCCTTTTCCGCCAACTTTTCTTGTGTCTTGCTTGTGCTCTATTTCTTAATGACTCAAACCACTAAGTCCACCTTCTACGTAACTCCAACCCCTAAGCTCACCTTCCACTGTTGCAGTTTGTAGCACCTTTTCCAGTGCATCTCAATACCTCTCGACATTCAACATTAGAAGCACATTGCAATTTTGGAGCAGATATTGGGCAGATCTGGATCTGTCTCCGATCCTTGGATCCAATCCCCATGGTTGATGAATCCGATAATGTAGATAAAGAGGTTCAATCCATTCACCAAACATCCAAACCAAAATATGTTAGGATACATATCCTCAATGACCACTCCCACTACCTTACAATTAGCAACATTATCAGTTAACGACTTGAATGACATTGTGCAACCCAATCTCTTGAATGGTTTTAATAAAGGGCTCTACAATACTAACATCAATCTTGTAGCAATCCAAGTAGACATGGGCTAAAAGGAAGACCGCACCACTAGTAAACACACCAATGCCTTTAACATTTGTTAAACCATCAAAAACAATGGATACCGCATATTCGGTCCAATCATTTGTAAAGAGTCCCAAAGCACTATGTATTTTGGCTCTTTATTTGTCAAGTCCCATGGTTCTAGCTTTGTCATAATTGGGGTTCATGTATCCTTTAAGAGCACTACTGATGTCTTGTACCATTTCATGCCAATAGGGTGAGTGAACAACATTGAACAGTATGCCACAAGCATAGAGAACCCTGAACACTTTTGCATCCACATCTTCCCTACAACCTTGGTCAAGGAAATCTAATATTGTTCTATGCCCCAAATGCATGAGTGAGGATCCACTAGCATGGTGGGTATGGGAATTGACCACCAAACATTCTATATGAGATCTCAGATTTAGCCTTTGATTGTTTAGATTTATTTTGAGATTCCTCCTCTACCCTCATGTATTTTTTCTATCTTTTGCGAAATAGTAGAATATTGAAGAATTTTTCAAAAATCAGTGAGGTTGTACAGAAAATCTAGTGTATTGGTGAGTCAACCAACAACCCAATAGAGAGAAGAAATCAAGAGCTTCGAATGTATTCATAATCTATGTAATCTAAACAATAACGTATGTGTAAATCATTGACAAATGACTGTAATTTAGTTATAACATTGACTGAATGTTTTGATGTGTTAATGTTATCTGTGTGACCATAATATAGTTAGATTTTGGGGTTACTCTAAAAGTGTTTACACCATGTTTAGGGGTGCTTCATGAGATTTGGGGTATATGGTGTATGATCAGCCCCTAAATGGTCCATGATGGATTTGCACATGGGAGATGGCTTACTCTATGGTTGTTTGACTTTAGTTGGATGCTCGCATGATATTCTTCCCTAGGGCATTGGAGATCTTCAGACACCCTGGTGATGTTTTGCATGATGGCCACATGGGGATGGCTACTTGCTTGGAGAATGCCCTGCATTGGAGGAGCATTCTGCATCATGGAGGGCATTGCGCCCTAGACAACACAGGGTAGCTTGGATAGTTGCATGGATCCTTGG